>JASAMX010003604.1:0-14663 GCA_030248175.1 Microlaimidae sp. YZB2_3 | reverse complement strand
GCTAATACGGTACCTCAATTAAGACACTAAAATGTTATGACTTCAATGTTATAGTAGTCAGTCAGTCCTTTAGTCAGCCCTTTACTATCCTATTTAAAAAAACGCGCTTTCCTAATGCGATGATTACATCTTCCAGGTAAGCCGTTCAAATTTGTTTACTATATACAAACAAACAGGTTACATTTATATATACCCAGATTCATAGATGAACACGGTCAAAAAGCTAGGGGGTGTTTACCCCCGGTAAATGACATTTCAAAATCTAGGGGGGTCCTAGGGGGGTCGAACCATACATGGGCACGGGGGGGGGGCCCCCAATTCTGAGAAGTGGGGTTTAACCCCCCCCCCACCTAGAGAAGTGGGGAGACTAACTCGATTTTGGAAAAATGAAGAAAAAAAACGCTCTTTTAACCTTTATGCCACCAAGCTTAAATTTTGAGGCTCAAAATGAATGTTTTAAGCAATAAAAAGCTCAAAAAACGCAATAAAAAGGGCTTTTTTGAATTAAAATTAGTGATTTTTAAACCTATTTTTCCTTCAAATCGAAAAACGATATGTAAAATGCACTCCAGAAAAAAAAGCGGATTTGGGCACTTCTCCGTTTCTCGGATTTTAACCTCTCTTAAACTTTGGGTTCAACCCCCCCACTCGGAAATCTACCTTGCCCATGTATGGGTCGACCCCAGCTTTCTAGGGGGGGGGGTCCACCCGGATGGGAAGATTTTGAAACCTAGAGGGGTCAAATTTCAAAAAACAAAACAATAAAACCATTAAATGTTTAGAATAGTTTTTTATAAGATAATACAAGATTTTATCGAAAAAGCGATATTTAATATAAAAAGGGGGTAAAACATGAATTTGTCTTAAAAAATTTACGTTTTTGGAAGAAAATTTAGTATAAAGAGATATAAAATTTTTTTGAGAGGGGGGGGGTTATCAGAATTCAAAATCCAGAGTGAAAATTTGAAAATTTGGGGCTCCTGGATTTTTTTTAGGATGGGCCCCTAAAACCAGGGGGGTGGGACTCCACCCTACCCCCTTGGTCATACTTCACCCTACCTCATGCTCAGCTTTAACTTCATTTTTTAGAACTAATAACAACGTTTAGGCAGCCCCGACGAGAGTGCGGATTTCTTTTGATCGGTTCGCGTTCTGCACTCTCACCTCCGCTGTCCAGCGCTCCGTCTCTTGCCTCCAATTCCTGTGGCTCTGTCCATCCTCCGACCAAGAGGAAAATCGGCTCATTCCCTTCCACCCGGGGGATTTGTCATCCACCGAAAACCAATTCTTCCCACATTACCAACTTATAAAACCAGCCCAACAGTCCGCGAATTCTCAACGCCGAAACAACTCTCTGCACCCTGAGGCGTCCATGCCTTCCATTCTCCCTCCCTGATTGCTGGGGTTAGCGACCCGGGGCCTCCAACGGTAGTGACAGCTGCCTCGGGTGCTGCCGGCCAGCAGCCCTCTGCTCAGTCTCGGCGGTCCACCGGGGTCGGCGGCCCCGGCCCGACCTGGAACCGTGGGGAGAAGAAGCCCATTCCCGACCGAAGAGGACCGAAAATATTACGAGTGTTGGGTCGCGCAGCTGTGTGAGGACGTGAGGAAAATGCGCGAGGGCAGACTCCGGCTGCCGCTCTATGGAACGAGACCTCGCGGCAATTCGGGTGCCCAGTGGCCACTCTGAAGAGGCCCAGAACTTGCGCAACCTGATGTTGAAAAACGGCAAATGCAGCTTAGTTTTTTACACGGTAAATATTCTTGTTTTTTGTGTTTTCTCGAGTATATTATGGCCTCTCAGATTTCTTTAAGGAGGGATGATAACCCGCTTTAGCTCCTATGTGCTTAAGTTAAATAGGTTTAACAAAAATATATAATACATAGGGTTACCGAAAGATGTATTACAACTCCCATATATAAAATTAAGTCAGAGTAGGTGATTATAATGAGCCTCTCGTTTTAAATAGTACCCTCCATAATAATGGCACAGTAGCCATTTTAATTCGCGCAAATTAAAATGGAGAGGCAGTCATTATAATGGCATAACTTAATTTCATGTTACAAGTGCAATACTGTCCAGGTCATAGGTCACCGAAGGGGGGGTGGTAGGGGGGTCACCTCTCTGTTACCTATCCCCCCCCCTAAGCCCCGATTTCGACCCCCCCCCCCCCGTCGACTTCTTTGAACCCTTGACCCCCCCCCCTTAAGGCCCATTTTTGACCATTCCCCCACCAGCAATCCCCAAAAAATGCTCAAAAATGGTCAAATTTCGTCAAAAAATTGTCAATTTTGTCAAAAAAATGGTAAAAACACCCCACAAGCACCCCCGGGTACTTTTTTTCAAAAAAAACACCGGGCTGTCATTTCCCCTCCCCCTCGGAAACCTCCACACCCCGGGGCGCGGACCCCGGGCCCCCATTGTATCGCCGAAGATCGGTGACATATGGTCTCAGGTCGTGGAACAATGTTGGTCAGCTAGGTAATTATACATTTTATTTATATATTATATATATATTTATGAGCAAAATGGTGAGCGGCAGCTGATTATGGGGAGGGGTATACCGATCCTTCTGAAATTTTGGGGGGGGGGGGTGTCCGATTTTTTTTGGGTTCACTCCCTCTACTCCACCTCTCTTTTTTTCTCTACAAATCTTTGACTCTCATTTATCGTCTTTTTAGTACTTTCTGCACCCCCTAAAATTTGGGGGGGGGGTCCCAGTACTAAAACGATAAAGGAGTAGATGTAGAGGGAGTAGAGGTAGGGTGGAGTAGAGGTAAACCCAAAAAAAATTTGGGACACCCCCCCCCCAAAATTTCAGGGATCGGGTATATCCCCTCCCCATAATCCGGAAGGCTGCCCAGCCCACCATTGCTCATAAATATATATAATATATAAATAAAATATAGAATACTGCCTGGGCTGCATTAGTTTCCACGACCTGGACCATAGGTCACCGACCTTCGACGGCTCGAGGGGGGGGGGGGGGGGTCCCATCACACCCCGGGGTGTGGAGGTTTTTGACCTCCAGGGGGGGGGGTCACACCCCGGGGTGTTTTTTTTGAAAAAAAGTACCCGGGGGTGCTTGGGGTGTTTTTACCATTTTTTTGACCAAAATTGACAATTTTTTGACGAAATTTTACCAATTTTAAGCATTTTTTGGGATTGTCTGGTGGGGGGGGTGGTCAAAAATGGGCCTTAGGGGGGGGGGGTCAGGGGTTCAAGGGGTCGATGGGGGGGGGGGGGAGGGTTGTCAAACTGGGCCTTAGGGGGGGGGATAAGTCTCAGAGGCCGTAAGGGTGGCCACCCCCACCCCCTACCACCCCCCCCTTCGTGACCTAATGACCTGGAACAGTATTGCACTGGTAACATGAAATCAACTCAGGCCATCACGATGACAGCCTCTTCATTTTGAAATTTGGCCAATCGAAAATGGCTACTGTGCCATTATTATGGAGGGTACTATTTAAAACGAGAGGCTCATTATAATCACCTACTCTGACTTAATTTTATATATAGGAGTTGTAGTACATCTTTCGGTAAACCTATGTATTATATATTTTTGTTATACCTATTTCGCTTAAACACATAGGAGCTAAAGCGGGTTATCATCCCTCCTTAAAGAAATCTGAGAGGCCATAATATACTCGAGAAAACACAAAAAACAATGTTTTTTTGTTACATAACTTGAGAACTAAGCTGCATTTGCCGTTGTTGTTTCTGCAACATCAGGTTGCGCAAGTTCTGTGCCTCTTCGCGCAGAGTGGCCACTTGGGCACGCAATACCGCGTTGTCCCGTTCCATGCAAGCGGCGCGGAGGGCGATCTGGTCCTCGCGCATTTTCCTCACGTCCCTGGACTTCTTGGCGGCCCGGTTGTTGCGCGACCGACGCTCGTAATACTTTTCGTCCTTCTGTTCGTCGGGAATGGGCTTCTTCTCCCCACGGTTTCGGGTCGGGCCGGGGCCGCCGACCCCGCTAAAAGCACGACTGAGCAGAGGGCTGCTGGCGGCGGCACCGAGCATGTCACTACCGTTGGAAAGCCCCGGGTCGCTAACCCCCAGGGGACCAAAAGTAATAGGGAGGGAGAATGAAGGCATGGACGCCTCAGGGCATAGATTGTTGGCGTTGG
This sequence comes from Microlaimidae sp. YZB2_3, assembly GCA_030248175.1. Classification (NCBI taxonomy): domain Eukaryota; kingdom Metazoa; phylum Nematoda; class Chromadorea; order Desmodorida; family Microlaimidae; species Microlaimidae sp. YZB2_3. Next base: position 10,535 of record JASAMX010003604.1, on the reverse strand, counting down.
ATTCAGCAGACTGTTGGGAGGTTTTATAAGTTGGTAATGTGGAAGCAGAAGAAGTGGTTTCGGTGGATGGCAACTGGGCGAATCCCCCGGTGGAAGGAATGGGTCGATTTTCCTCTTGGTCGGAGGATTCGGACGCAGATGGAGCAGAGCCACGGGATTGGAGGCAAGCGAGCAGAGCGCTCTGGACGGCGGAGGTGACGGGCTGGTAGGACGCGAACCGAGCGGACTCGGAGGAAATGGCGGGCTTTTCGTCGGGGCTGCCTAAACGTTGTTGTGGTTATAAAAAATGAAGTTAAATCTGAGCATAGATGACCAAGGGGATAGGGTGGAGTATGACCAAGGGGGTAGGGTGGAGTCCACCCCCCCTAGCCTCGAAATTTAGGGCCATCCTAGAAAAAAATCCAGGGAGCCCCCCCCTCCCCCAAATTTTCAAATTTTTTATCCCTGACCCCGCTCTGGATTTTGAATTCTGATCTGACCCCCCCCCCCCTCTCTCGAGAAAATTTTATATACTTTTCTTTATACTAAATTTTCTTCCAAAAACGTAAATTTTTAAGACAAATTCATGTTTTACCCCCTTTTTATACCTAAATATCGCTTTTTATTCAATAAAATGTTGTATTATCTTATAAAAAACTATTATTAAACATTTAATGGTTTAAAAGTGTTTTGTTTTTGAAATTTGACCCCACCTGACCCCCCTCTAGGTTTCAAAATCTTCCATCCCGGGTCGACCCCCCCCTAGAAAGCTAGGGGGTTCGACCCATACATGGGCAAGTTGGTCCGGAGTGGGGGGGGTTAAACCACAAATTAGGGGGGGGGGTTAAAATCCGAGAAACGCAAAATACCCATATCGTTTTTTTTCTGGAGTGCATTTTACCCATATCGTTTTTCGATTTTGAAGGAAAAATAGGTTAAAAACACTAATTTTAGGTCAAAAAGCCCTTTTTATTGCATTTTTGAGCTTTTTATTGCTTAAAACATTCATTTTGACCTCAAAACTTAAGTTTGGTGGCAGTTAGAAGTCATTTTAAAGACATTTTTTTTCTTCATTTTTCCAAAATTGGGGGGGGTTAACTTTTTCTCCCCCCCCCCCACTTCTGAGTGGGGGGGGGGGTTAAACCCCACTTCTCAGAATTTGGGGGGGGGTTAACCCCCCCCAACCCCCCCGTGCCCATGTATGGTTCTACCCCCCCTAGATTTTGAAATGTCATTTACCTGGGGTAAACATCCCCCTAGCTTTTTGACCGTGTTCATCTATGAATCTGGGTATATATAAATGTAACGTGTTTTTTGTATATAGTAAACAAATTTGAGCAGTACTTCTAGAAGATGTAATAGTGGCATTAGGAAAGCACGTTTTTTTAAATAGGGTAGTAAACGGCTGACTAAAGGACTGACTGACTACTATAACGTAGAAAATCATAACATTTTAATGTCTTAATTGCAAGGTACCTCGTCCTATATTTTAATCCTATATAATGTAATTTATGTTTGGTTTGAACTTTGAATTGAAATAAAAATTACCTGGTGGGGTAAGCGGCATTCCCGTCGTTCCCTGTCTCGCCCCTTGAGCACTTTGATTTTGCCTCTCCTCGTTACTGAGCACTCTTGTGCCCGCACCCGAAGGCAGAAAAGATGCAAAGTTGTTCAATTGCTGCTGGTGACCCGCGTTGTTTGCCGATGTCGACCCGTAGTTGGCGGAAAAAGCGTTTAAAAAACCGCCTTCCCCCACGTTCAGCCCGTAGTTGAAAGTCCCGGCGCCTTGCTGATTGGATGCCGAGTAGGCGGACAGCGAATGCTGATTGGTTCTTCCGTTAGGCAGCGGATGCTGATTGGCTGCCGCCGTTTGAGTCGGGTAGCCGAATCCCGCGCCCCCTCCGGGATGCCCCTGGCTCAGACTGAGCATCCCAAGTACGGCGCTCTGCAGGCCGATGTCACCCATGGCCATAGTTTACCCGTTTGTTTCTGGAAGCTGCAAAATAAAAATAGGAATTAACATTATATAAAATACGCCAGCATACTAGCTCTTTTTTAAATGTAGGGTAGGGACATAGATGAACACGGTCAAAAAGCCGGAGGGGGGTGTTTACCTCGGGTAAATGACATTTCAAAATCTAGGAGGGGGGTCCTAGGGGGGTCGAACCCCCTCTAGCTTTCTAGGGGGGGTCGACCCAGGGTGGACGATTTTGAAACCTAGAGGGGGGTCAGGTGGGGTCCAATTTCCGAAGCAAAATACTTTTAAAACATTTTAATAATAGTATTTTTATAAAATAATACTACTTTAGATTCCCCTAGAAAACTAGGGGGGTTCGACCCCCCCTAGAACCCCTCTCCTAGATTTTGAAATGTCATTTACCCGGGGTAAACAAACACCCCTCTGGCTTTTTGACCGTGTTCATCTTTGCCTAACTGCCCTCTAGAATTAAAAATTTCATCCCCCCTCTCCTGTCGAGAAAATTTTAGGTGCTTTGTTTATACAAAATTTTCTTTCAAAAACATAAATTTTTAACACAAATTCATGTTGTTACACTGTTTTACTACCAAAAATATCGGTTTTTCATTTTATAAAATGTGTAGTATATATTATCTTATAAAACACAATTATTACACTTTTAATGGTTTAAAACTATTTTGCTTCGAACATTGGGTCCCACCTGACCCTTCTCTAGGTTTCAAAGTCTTCCACCTCAAGTCGACCTCGACCCCCCCCCCTCTAGAAAACCAGGGGGGTCCGATTCTAACTCTGTCCCCTCTAGGACTCCCTCCTAAATTTTGAAATATTATTTACCCGGAGTAAAGATTTTGCGTCCCCTATATATATATATATATATATATATATATATATATATATATATATATATATTATATATATGGTTTTGATGACCGTGTTCATCTATGACAAGGGCGCGCTTCAAAATGGACGGGCGGAGATTTATATACTTAACCAGACCTTTGCACTGCCCCCGGGGGTTTATTGGCTGAGGTACGAAAGGCAGACTTTTTGAACCCGAGAGGGGGGTACTTAGGGAAAAAAGGAGAAAAAAAAACACAAAAAATTGAAATTTAATTAAAAATAGGTCCGACAGAGCTAAATGGCGTTAAAATAAGCTAAATAGGGGTACTGCAAAAATTTCGCGAAAATTTGGTGAAAAATGGGGCATTTTTTAGTGTATTTTTTTTATTTTTGAGAGAGAGGGGGGACTGACACTAAGGCATAAACTTATGCATAAAATATACGAATATCAGATCTGTGCACAGCTTCCCCTCCCGGGTTTTATTGAGGAGGGCAATTCCAAAATGGGAGGGCACAGAGGGCAACTTTTTTGAAACGGGGGAGGGAGCAATAAAACGGGTGGGCACGCAGGGGGGAAAGAAAGAAAAAGAGGAAAAAAGAAGGAAAAAGGGACAAAAAACGAAAAAAAGGTTTAAAAAAAATAGGTCTAAAATGGCTTAAAATGCATTGAAATAACTAAAAACTGCAAAAATTTCATGGCGCCATAATTTTTGGGTACTTTTTCTTTTTCAGGCGGGGGGGGGGACAAATCATCCAATAAAGGGGGGGGAGGATTTCCAGACCGTGCACAGGTCTGCGTATATTATACCTTTCGTACATGTACCTATTACATTGAATTCAATTTATTACAATTTTAATAATTTAGTGACGATTTTTTCAGCAATTTTATAATACCCTTTAATTTCAACCGTTTATAAAATCAAATCATTCCACCCTCCCTTGGTTAACTTCTCAAAAAGCATCGTCGAGGTAAAAATATTCCGCCTTAGCCGGAATGGGTCAGGTTGGGTGGTGTTGCACCATTGCACCGATGCTTTATTTGGTAAAATCTCTTGATTTTAAAATACTTTCTTGTGAAAAAATGATAATTAAAAGAATATGGAACTATAAGAATAGGTACATAAACAGACCTGTGCACGGTCTGGAAATGCCCCCCCCCGTTTTATTGGAGGATTTGCCTTGCCCCCCCCGTTTTATTGCCCCCCCCCACCAAAAAATGAAAAAGTACCCTAAAATTATGACGCCATTTTTGACCTATGATGACGCCATCATCGCGAATTTTTTGCAGTTTTTAGCCTATTTCAATGTATTTTAAGCCATTTTAGACCTATTTTTACCTTATTTTTGCTTTTTTTGTTCCTTTTTTCCTTTTTCCCTTCTTTTTTTCTCTTTTTCCCTTCTTTTTTCTCTTTTTTTTCTTTCCCCCTCGCTTGCCCCCCCCCCCTGTTATTGCCCCCCCCCGTTTCAAAAAAGTTGCCCCCCGTGCCCCCATTTTTCTAATTGCCCCCCCCCCCGTTTTAACCGCCGGGGGGGGCAGTGCACAGGTCTGCATAAATAATAAAAGTATACAATAAATATTACTTAAAATAAAAAGGATAATCAACCATGGCTTGCAATATTCACAAGAGCTCATTATTTTACTGATCAAGTTATTTATTAACAAGATCTGCGGAAAGAGGTTTCTAATTAACTGAGCGTGCTAAATAATGATCACCATCAACGCTGCATCCTTTTCATGGTTCATTTGAGACCCAATTATTTCCTGATTCATCGTAAATCCTAATGAAAAGTTGTTGTTCTCTTTATAATTGTAAAACCATTGTTGAAATATAGGTAAACCATTGTTAAAATTGATTCTCTGAGCAATATTAACAAAAATCTTAAACAGAAACCTCAAAAACATTATAATCCCAGGGCATAAAGAAGATGAATGAATCAGGGACGTAGCCAGAGTTTCATTTTGGGGGGGGGCGGATTTTAGTACAAAAAAAAATTTCGGGGGGAGGGGCTCCGCCCCCCCCCCCCCCGGAATTTCGGGGGGGAGGGCGGGGCGGAGCCCCCCTTAATTTTTGAAAACGTTAAAAAAGCAGGGATAAACGTAGATAAAGCTGTATAATACATTGTTTTTGGCCTAATAACCTATTATCTAATGTTTTTAGCTGTAAAAACATGTTTTCTCAGTTAAAAATTACATAAGCACACATTGGCAGAGCCTGGATTTTACAAAAAAAGAATTTAGAGACGTTAGTTTCAGATCCCTTGGCTAAACCCACATTGTAAACCAAAGCACATGAGCAGCATCTCGGCTCCATGTTTTCTAGGGTACCTACCTATATGAAAAAAAATCCGAGCCAATGCTATAGGCGGCAGAAAAATTTAGGAGGGGAGAGGTACATAAATCAACCAATATGATTGTTTTTTTTTTGCTTTCTGTGTAGTACTTATTACTTATAAAAATTATTGTACTACCTTTGAAATAACATTAGCATCAGGCAACATAAATAACGAGATATATGTATATATACTATAGAAAGTGACCGCTGAGCGAAGCGAAGCGGAACAAATTTTTGGTTTTTGGGGGTCCATTGGGGTACTAAAATTATTTTAAAGTTTGGCGCCGAGCGATTAGCGAGGCGCTAGAAAATTTTGAATTTTTAGCCTCTGAAAACCCCCAAATTTTACTATCTGGCGACCATTTCGGGGGGGGCGGCCCCCCCGCCCATCCACTATCCTTATTTTTCCTCCTCTCCGACCGTTTCGGGGGGGCGGCCGCCCCCCCCCCCGCCCCCCCCCCCCTGGCTACGTCCCTGGAATGAATAGTAATGTCAGTGATGATAAAAAAGCCACTTTTAGTTAAGCAGTCAGGTGCACGTGCAATGCATGCACCCCAAGGGGTTTAATGGAGGAACCAAAATCAGGGGAAATTTTTTTTCAACCCGCACATGCAAAAACAAATAGATTAAAAAAGAGAAAAAAGCATAAAAAGGCAAAATTTATGTAGGTATATAGAAAATAGTGTAAAATTTGTAAAAGTAGCTTATAACCTGCAAATATTCGGCAAAATAGGTCAAAATGGCAAAAAAAATTGTTTTTGTCAGTTTTGAGTGGAGGTGGTAACAGCCACCAATAAAACATGGGGGCATCAACGGACAGACCGTAAAAGCGGATTAGGAGGCCATCGACGGACAATGCACGCACAGGTTCTGTGCGGTATTTACTAATTTTCTGTTCCAGACATACCACACCAGTTGAAAAGAAAAGAAAAATATATTTTTAAAAGCCTCCTTAATTTTGTTTGTTACCATACTCTATAAAATTCTCGTCCAAATTTTTGGTAAACTTTTATTTATACACATCGACTCAAAAAAAATTTAAAAAAAACACGGGGTTGTAAAAAAAACCTCGCATTTGAAAATAATTTACAAAAATCGGATAACCGGTGTTTGTTAAAAAAAATTGGGTATTGGACCATCCGCCATTCCCCTCAGTTTTGTTAAGTTTTTTACACATATATATAGTTCTGAAGATAAGGTTTTAATTTATATAAATCAGTGCTCTGATATAAAAAATGACTCCACATCTGTTTGTGTTTTTCATGCCATTGTCAACGGCATTGACGTTATGTTTTATGAAAAACCAATAATATAACATTAAACAGATAAGTTTGATAAATAAAAAAACTAAAACTAAAAAAATCACCAAACTAATAAGACGCAAAAATTACGCACATTCTTCCTGGCCGTTAAACAAAAAAAAATCATTTTGTGGTCCATCAGGAGAAAAAAAACCGCACTGAGCACACAAGGAAACAGGCTGAGCAAAGAGAATAGAGGTCACTCCGCCCCTGAAAACGGGGGCATATGGTCGAATGGCTCTCCGGGAAATTATTGGGTTATAGCGAAGGGCATAAGAACCTTCCGCGGAGCCCTCCTTCGGTCGTCTTATTGCCGCCAATCTGCGCTCTGAATAGGATCCGACCTATACCCAGACCATTCGCCCTTCATTTGCTGAAAGGTCAGCAGGTCATTCGTAAATTACGTCCACCCGGTTAATCGAAAAAATCGGACGGATCTGCTGGGTTGGGATCACGCGCCATCACGCGCAATTTTATACAAGTAGTTGAAATTGTCTTATTTTGCCGTTTGCTTCATTTTTTCCTGATATGTATAGGGTAAACTTTCAAGCGGAAAATAAAAAGTAACCAAACCACTTAATTATATCCTGTGCTCTGTCTTAATATCCACATCGGCAAATTATTTAGGTATATCCCGCAATGAAATAATCACCAAAACTCATTTGGTGGGCAGCTTCCCAAATTTGGGGGTTATACCCTACTCCCGAAATTTAGAGGGGTGTGCCAAAAATTATGTTTGGGGTATAACTCAAATACCTTATTTTTAGCGTTTTTAGTACTGGGATGGGACCCCCAAATTTTAAGGGGGGGTCCGGGGTACCCTCTTAAACTTTAGAGAGAGGAGGGAGGGGGCAGACCTGTGCACGGTCTGGAAATGCCCCCCCGCCCGTTTTATTGGAGGATTTGCCCCCCCCCCAGCCAAAAAATGAAAAAGTACCCTAAAATTACGACGCAATTTTTGACTTATGATGACGCCATCATCGCAAATTTTCTACAGTTTTAGCCTGTTTCAATGTATTTTAAGCCATTTTAGACTTTTTTTCTTTCCCCCCTGCTTGCTCCCCCCTCCGTTTCAAAAAAGTTGCCCCTGTGCCCCCCCGTTTTGGAATCGGCCCCTCCCTCAATGGACCTGTGCACTGCCCCCCCCCCCCCCGGGAATAGTGCATAGGTCTGGGGCGCTGTCAGCCACAATCGGGATTTTTGAGAGGTATAACCATACATGGGCACGGGGGGGGGGTTGGGGGGGTTAACCCCATACATGGGCACGGGGGGGGGGGGGGGGTAACCCCCCCCAAATTCTGAGAAGTGGGGTTTAACCCCCCCCCCACTCAGAAGTGGGGGGGGAGAAAAAGTTAACCCCCCCCCCAATTTTGGAAAAATGAAGAAAAAAAAAATGTCTTTAAAATGACTTCTAACTGCCTCCAAACTTAAGTTTTGAGGTCCAAATGAATGTTTTAAGCAATAAAAAGCTCAAAAATGCAATAAAAAGGGCTTTTTGACCTTAAATTAGCGTTTTTTACCTATTTTTCCTTCAAAATCGAAAAACGATATGGGTAAAAAATGCACTCCAGAAAAAAAACGATATGGGTATTTTGCGTTTCTCGGATTTTAACCCCCCCCCCTAATTTGGGGTTTAACCCCCCCCCCCCCGGACCAACTTGCCCATGTATGGTTACCCCCCCCTCCCCCAAATTCTGAGAAGTGGGGTTTAACCCCCCCCCCCCCCACTCAGAAGTGGGGGGGGGGAGAAAAAGTAACCCCCCCCAATTTTGGAAAAATGAAGAAAAAAAATGTCTTTAAAATGACTTTTAACTGCCTCCAAACTTAAGTTTTGAGGTCAAAATGAATGTTTTAAGCAGTAAAAAGCTCAAAAATGCAATAAAAAGGGCTTTTTGACCTAAAATTAGTGTTTTAACCTATTTTTCCTTCAAAATCGAAAAACGATATCGGTAAAAAGCACTCCAGAAAAAAAAACGATATGGGTATTCAGACCTGTGCACGGTCTGGAAATGCCCCCCCCCCCCCGTTTTATTGGAGGGTTTTCTCCCCCCCCCCCCCGTTTTATTGGCCCCCCCCCCCCCCCCAAAAAATGACAAAAGTACCCTAAAAATATGACGCCATTTTTGACCTATGATGACGCCATCATCGCGAATTTTTTGCAGTTTTTAGCCTATTTCAATGTATTTTAAGCCATTTTAGACCTATTTTTACCTTATTTCCGCTTTTTTTGTCCCTTTTTTCCCTTTTCCCTTCTTTTTCTCTTTTTTTCTCCTTTTTTTCTCTTTTTTTTTCTTTCCCCCCTGCTTGCCCCCCCGTTTTATTGCCCCCCCGTTTCAAAAAAGTTGCCCCCCCGTGCCCCCCCCCGTTTTGGAATTGCCCTTCCCCCCCGTTTTAACCCCGGGGGGGGGCCGTGCACACGTCTGGGTATTTTGCGTTTCTCGGATTTTAACCCCCCCCCCTAATTTGGGGTTTAACCCCCCCACTCCGGACCAACTTGCCCATGTATGGGTATAACCCCCCAACCATGGGCAGCCTCCCCGATTTTGGGGGGTATACCCGACCCCCGAAATTTAGGGGGTGTCCCAAAAATTGTTTTTGGGGTATATCTCTACCCCATTTTCAGCGTTTTTAGTACTGATACTAAGACCGTTATTCTTCTGGGAACTTCCAACTTTAGGTAGGTGGTGTCCGGGCTGGGGTATCATCCCTCAGCTGTCTGCAGTTTTGGGATTTTGATAGGTCAAAAAGTTGGGAGTACCCCGGATACCCACTCTCCTAAACTTCGGTGGGGGGGTTCCTGTCCTAAAACGCTAAAAAGAGAGGTATTTAGGTTATATCCCAAAAAAATTTGGGGACACCCCACTCCCCCCTACCAAAAAAAAATTTGGGGGGTGGTGGGTTATACACCTCAAAATCCGATAGGCTGCCTTCAGCCTTCCTTCCTATGGTACCTAAACCCTTTCCCTTCCTCTGCCCTTCTATGTATCTGTATATACTCGGTGCAGTGCAACTAGCACCAGTATTCCGATACCAAGCACCAGTTTTCATTTTTACCTGTATTTTATTTTTAGGTTCACATGGAAGTCCAATGTTGGTTCTTGCAAGATCAGCTGAGGGGTGACGCAACCAATGAGATTAGACTGAAGTACGTGAGGAAGTTGGAAGAATCCGTACCGGTGGGAGAATAAAGAATAATTAATTTAATTTTTGAATAATTAATTATTCAATTGAATTATATAATTAGTTAAAAATTCATTGCTTTGGATAATTAAAACTGCCAGAGATTGTTTTTTCTGTACTTATGTCTACTTGGAAACTAAACAGAATCTCAGCGACGATTTGTGAAAATAGTTAGAGCAACGCTCAGCGGTAAATTAGTTTTTTTACTGCGGATTTTTTAGTACAAGAAACTGGCGTTGATTAACACAATATATAAATCCAGCAAGTTATCTGTAAAAATATTTCATACAAAAATAATGAGCACTGGAAATAGTTCGTCTGATTTGCGCATTTTCAAATTTTCCCAGTGCACATTTTTTATAAACTATTGTTCTTTTTCTATTTATCAACTTTATTCAGAAAATTTCTTTTCTATTAATGCTTGGCATTGTTTTATAAACAAGTTAGCATAAGCCTTGTTGGTAATATTATAATATGATACAATTGCTGAGTCCATGTATGCTTGAATGTAATTCTTAATCTGTGATAAATACCCGGTTAAAAAGCGTTAAATATTTGTCTGTATTGAAGAATTTTAATTAAACCGGATAAACGCTAAACTTAAGGCCAAAATTTTTTTAATACTAACAAACAGTGACTGCTACTCATTTTGTTTCGGCTAAAATTTTCCAAAATCAACGGTATAAAATCATAGGTGAGAACGGTCGGGGAAGCTAGGGGGGTGGTTACCCGGGGTATATCGAATTTTGAATTCTAGGGGGGGTCCCAGGTGGGTCCGGACCCCCCGCCCCCCTAGCTTTTTAGGAGGGGGGTGGACCCAAGGTGCGAAATTTTGAAATCTGGAGGGGGGTCAGGTGGGGTCCGGTGTCCAAAGCAAAACAGTTTTAAACCATAATAACTTTATTAATTGTTCTTTTTATAAGA
>JASAMX010003601.1:0-16093 GCA_030248175.1 Microlaimidae sp. YZB2_3 | reverse complement strand
TATCTATCTATCTATCTATCTATCTATCTATCTATCTATCTATCTATCTATCTATCTATCTATCTATCTATCTATCTATCTATCTATCTATCTATCTATCTATCTATCTATCTATCTATCTATCTATCTATCTATCTATCTATCTATCTATCTATCTATCTATCTATCTATCTATCTATCTATCTATCTATCTATCTATCTATCTATCTATCTATCTATCTATCTATCTATCTATCTATCTATCTATCTATCTATCTATCAAATTCATGTCTTAAGTAGTCACTACATTCGCGTTCAATCATGGTTTCATTTCAATTTAAAACATTTTTAAAATATATTAATGTATGCGCTGTAATCAAATTACAGTAGCCCGCGCCTGTCGCCGCGCGTGTCAAAACAGTCCCTTATAGCAGTACGTGCGCTCCACGCGGTGCGTGGGCCCAGTGGGTTCCGTAATTATTGTTTTGCGCTTTATACTCCGTGAATAGTCGTTACCGCTGGATTCGGAACCCTTGTTGGCAGTACCCGCTTAGGTATTTATATTACATTACCTTATTTTTATTCGATAATTACCCACTTGAGATGCCAACCGCTATAGTTGGTTTCGACCAACTTAGGTAAGGAATTTTGTGTTGAGTGGAGAGTTCACAGAGGCTGTCTGTGAATTCTCCTTTGAGATTAAGGCGACATTTTTGGAAGTGTATGGTGGAGTGACTACGAATTTGGGTACAGGTATATTAGTAAAGAAATTTGCACGTAATCTACCACCGTATTTGGTAGCTATTTTTAACTAAGTTAAATAGGTTAAATACCCTCAGTGGTGTGTCGTCAAGGACACCCACTGACTTCGTAAAAAAATATCGTTCTACTTTTCAATCAGGTAAATTTCTAAAGAAATTAATTATTTAAATCTAATTCAAACTCAAGCCTCTAACTGAATTAATTAAAAAATAGTATTTACTTAATTTTCTTTAAATGTAATTTGTGTTTTTAATTGCTAAAACAGTTTTTAAAAAAGGCTAAAAAGTCATAGCCTCAGCTTTAGTGTTTTTGTTTATTGCTCAAATGCTCAATGTGCGCAAAAGTATTTCTATTCTTTTGTTCGCTGCCGCGGTCTGCTGCGCCTAACCATAAATAAACGTTTTGTGTAATCGTGGAACCTATTTATCTCCGCAAGTAACAATCTCGGTGTTATCATAAACGTAACTAGGATTCACTGCGTTTAAACAAATAAGCCTAAAAATACAAGATAGAGCAAGTCCCACACGACACATAGAAACCACGGAACCCAAACTACTTGCCAATCCCTCTCTTTTTCCCTCATCGAAACGTTAAAATTGTACTAATAATTTAATGTTTCATTGACAACTAATCCCCACGACAAATCTCTTCCCGTACTTTATGCTGACGTCCTAGTCGGTAGCTCATTTTCGACACCGGGCTTTGAGGTCTTGAAGGAACTTTTGAAAAGCCTAAAAGCAAAGCTTGGTTGGTACTAAACTATTCATTGCTCAAACCCGTTGCTTCAAGGTTTGACCATTTAATTACTCAGGTGAGGTTACCGAGCCAGTGAAAAAATGAGCTTACAACTCTTTGCGGAAACCCTAACTTTTTGCAGAAGTCTGACTCCATTAGACTTCTCAAATCATGTTCCGAAATGTACGGTATTTTTAATGTTCCATACCAGTCCCTTACCTTCCCCTCTTAGCCGCATTAAGTACGAACCTCATCTCAATTAGAGCAGAAACCTTTTGGCAGGAGCAAAAGTAAATTGCTCTTATTTTTACGCCCCAACACGGTAATGTTTCACTGTAATAAAAAAAAAAAAAAAAAAAAAAATTTTTAAAAAAAAATAAATTATAATAAATAATAAAATTAAAATTGTACAAAAAAATTATATTATAAAAAAAAAAAAAAAAAAAAAAAAAAAAAGAAAAAAAATTTATTTTAGAAATAAAATAAAATAAATATTAATCACAAATCACATATTACATAAAAAAAAATTTTTTAAGTACATATGTTTGATTCGCTGTGAACAATATTAATATACAATAACACAAAAATACATATTATTAGGTGACCCTGATAACTTTTTACTATCATTAAATTTATTGAAAAAAGTAGTATGTGCGATCCAATCGCAACATGTGTACCAAAAATGATTAAGGTTAAGAAAAGTATGTAATGTAAAAAAAAAACATTTGCTAAAATCTTGCACAGAAGGCAAAAGCTTTAGAAAAAGCTTTAGCACTAATACTGAGCAAGCAATTTAGTTGAAATGCATAAATTGTATGGATTTTTTAAAATTTTTGACAGAATTGAATTACCTGGGAGAAGTCTAAACTATTCCAATTAGAAATAGCACGATTAGGAAAGCTAAATTTTCTGGCATTAATTCTACTGTCATCAATTTGTAATTTAAAAGGATGACCTCGAGTGATGTTGGTATTAATACTAAAAAATTTGTTTGGTTGTAAGCAAAATTTTTTATTTAAAATTTTATATATTTCACAAAGATCCGATTTGATACTTCTATCAGAGAACTTTTCAAGTTTTAAAAAAGACAATCTATTCTCATAACTTGCATATCCTAGACCACAAGATCTGTAAAGTCTTCTGGTATAGTTTTTTTGAACTTTCTCAATTAACTCAATATCTTTGCTCAGGTAGGGATTCCATACAACACTGCCATATTCCACAATTGGTCGGATATAGGATTTATAAGCTCTTAATAAATTTTGAATTGATTTAGCTGTAAATGAGCGAAAAATTAAAGCAGATCTTTGCATTGCATTATCTGCAATTCTTTGACAATGATAAGAAAATTTAAGATTAGTGGACATATAAATTCCCAAATCACGAACAATTGTTGCACTGTTAAGAGATTGTCTGTTAATTCTATAATTATTTTTTAAACAGTTATTTAAAGCAGTACTTATATGAAATGTTTCACATTTATTATCAGCTAGTCTCAATTGCCATAACTTTGTCCACTCTACAATTTTATCAAGATCTTTTTGCATATTAGAAGCTTTTAAACACCTTTCCTCTTGATTATGGATGGAAAATTCTGTATAAATTTTTGCATCATCTGCAAATAATTTAATCTTGGAATTTTCCACACATTCCACAATATCATTGATATAAACCAAAAATAAAAGCGGTCCTAAGACAGAACCCTGAGGTACTGAACTTGTAACTTTGTATGGGCTAGAAATTGAGTTGTTTATTACTACTTTTAAAATTCTGTTTGTCAAAAAAGCTTTAATCCAGTTTAAAAATTTCCCTGTGACCCCATATTTTTCAAGTTTGTATAAAAGTTTTTGGTGTGAGACAGTGTCGAAAGCCTTGGCAAAGTCTAAATAAATCACATCTATACACTTTTTGTTTCTTAAAGCTAAGGTCCAATCATTTAGTACTTCAAGCAGTTGTGTGACTGTAGAACTTTTATCCTTAAAACCATGTTGAGACCTAGATAAAATTTTATGGAAAAAGGAGAAAAGTTTGTCACGTACAATATGCTCCATTGTTTTACAGGAAAAAAATGTCAAAGAGATTGGACGATAGTTATCTTTTTTGTTTTTTAACTTCTTTTTAAAAATTGGCACAACTAGGGATATCAGCCAATCGTTTGGAAGCTTTCCAGTATTAAAAGACTTATTAAAAATTAGTGCCAATGGTTCAGCTAAAACTTTAGATAAACGTTTCAAAAAGAAAGCTGGTATACAATCTGGTGTTTTTGAAAATTTGTTTGGTAGTTTTTTAAGAGCTTTTAAAACATCCTTTGTAGTAAATTTTAAACTCTCAAGTTTTTCTACAGAGTTAACATAAAATGGTGGGAAATTTCCATCATCACTTATAAAAATTGAACTAAAATATTCAGCAAATATTTCAGCTTTTTCTGAATCTTCAACTGCAAGTGTTAAATCGTCTTTAACTAATGCAGGTATATAACTTCTAGCTTTAATTTTTTTATTTACAAATTTATAGAAACTTCCTAAATCACCTTTATTAAGGATTTTCTCTTCTAAAAATACATTGTGGTTTTTGACTGCTTCTGTATATTGTTTTGTTAATGATCTGTATTTTTCTTTAATATTTTTTGATTTTCTTTTCTGCCATAGTTTTAACTTTTTTCTTTGGAGTTTGATAATATTTGCTGGATATTTGGGTTTTGTTCCTAATTCTTATTAATGGTTTGCTTGGAACATGCATATTTATCCCTTCAATAAGTTTTAACTTAAAACACTGCCATTGTTCTTCAACACTGTCACAGTTTTTAAAAAGCTCATCCCAATTATGAGTAGCATATAACATAAACAGGGAATCATAATCAGCTTTAGCAAAATTAGGTACCATTCTATTTTGATTTTCATCAATGAACTGAGGTTTAACATAGGTATTAAGAGCAAACATTATTGAAGAGTGGTCAGAGTTTAGAAAATTAGGAGCTATGTTTACGCAGTTAAAAACATCAACATCAGTGGTAAAGTCCAAATAGTTATCACCTCTGGTAGGGGATTCTAATAACTGGGTTAGACCTAATTCACTAAACAAAATATACCAATTGTATTCATTTTGGTTACCTGAGACCAATTTTTTTTTATCCCACTGTATACCAGGGAGATTAAAATCCCCAGTAAGTATTACACTGCCATCAAAATTGTAAACTAAATGTTTAAGAAGCTCAAAAATTAATTCATCTTCTTTTCTAGATGTTTGTGGGCGCCTATACAAACATATAGTTCGAATTTTCAAGTCTTTTAAGACCACATCACAAGCTGTTAACTCAACTTCAGAAAATTTTGGATCAATTTCTACACAAATTATTTGGTGCTGTTTTCCAATCATAGTTAAAACCCCTCCATGATTAACATTATTCTGTCTATCATATCGCAAAATATTGTACTTGTTTTTTGGGTCGAGTAAATTGCTTAAAATTTCTGGCGAAAGCCAACTTTCAGTAATAAATAAAAAGTCAAAAACGGTGTTGTCATAAACAGCATCATTACCAGAGGTCAAAATATCAAACTCTGCAAGAGAATTTCTGAGGCTCCTTGCATTAAAATACAATGCTCTTATGTTATCTGTGTTGCGAGAAGACCGCACAAATTCCTATGCTGAGTTTGATATTTCATTTTTCACCATAAACATTTCCTTTTTGATATTGTCATACAAGAAGGGGTCTCCCAAATTATTATATCTAATGAAAACTTTTGAGTTAGGAAACTTTTCGTTGTGCTTTTTTTGAATATCAATTAGCTTTGATTGGGTGGCCCTTTGTTCACTGGTCAGGGACGGGCGTATAAACACTCCTCTGTATTTAGCATTGCCCTTGAGGTTTCTTCCAGAGCGAGTGATGTGATTGCGGGCTGAGGTTGTCGCAAGTTTTATTTTAAGATTACTGATTAATTAATTACTGTCAAACGGTAATTTCCTAATTTGGATTTGGTCTCGACTTACATATTGGGTGTTTAAGGTATTTTTTTTTTTTTTTTTTTTTTTTTTTTTTTTTTTTTTTTTTTTTCTTTTTTCAAGGATTACAACAGTATAAAATTTCTGATTAAAAATAAAATAAATTATCAATATTAAAATGACCGAACGGACACCGCCACCTCATTTAAAGACCTCAATCACAAGTCAAGGCCTCAATCCACAAAGAGGTTCGGTGGGTGATCCGGCTATTGAACAGTCAGCAGGTAGGGAGGACATAAATACTCGTGTTTTAGGAATTTTAGCTGACGCAGTAACTTTTGATGTGCCAAGTACATCAGGAGTTAACCCAGTGGGACCGCGGGCAATGCTAAGCAATACCGCTCTACAACCCACTGGTTTGAATAAGGGGGAGACTGGGTTATCTGAACGGGTGACCGACCCTCCTACCTCAGCTACTACTGATGCAAGACGCAGGACAAAGCTTTCCAAGACCTCCATATCTGATGAGAAAGACAAGCAGCGCCAGTTAGCCAAAGTCAAGGAGCGCGAGGATCGGGCCAAGCGTCGCCAACTTCGTCGGGAATCTTCTCTAAGGAACGGTCGGTCTACTCGGATAGCCAGTAAAAATGGGCAAACTGACTCGCCAGGAGACCTCGTTGGGTTAAATATATTCGGTAACCAAGGGGGTAATGTTAACCGAGAAGAAGAAGAAGGCGAGGTTTTCTCCGCGAACGGTGCGCCAAAGGAACATGAAGGGTCGTCTCAGACTGTTAAAACAGTCAAAAATCGTAAAAAAGTTCAAAAAGGTCAGTTTTTGACTACAGAATCCTCAGAGGATTCTGATGATTCTCAACCTCCTTTCAGGCAGGTGGGGGAAGTGGGGAACTCCCAGTCCCAAGGGAACCCCCAACCAAACCCTAAGCTCAAAAACCTCGAACAGCAGGTAGCAAAATTGGCACAAGTCATGGAAACCGCCATGACTCTTTTTTCGAGAAATGAGCAGAGACTCCAAAAAGTCGAACAAACGCAGCACGATGTTGCGGGGATGAGTAGTGGTGCGCAGGGTTATCCGAGCGCCCCTATCCACCCAAATACATTGGCTGACACTGTCCCAAAGTCCCAAACTGAACCCTCCGCCAGATGGTGCAGAAGCAGACCCTGACCCTCTGTTTCAGAACAAAGGCACACAGTGTTTGTCTGATAAAATAGCTGCATGTGTCAATGACATCAGTGTAGGATCTACTTACTCTGAAAAGAATCCTCCTAAGTTGAGCCCACCAGCTGTGGTTGGAATTTTCAACGATAAAACAGACACAGTTCCTTTTGTCTTTTCAAATGACATTGCCGATAACGATACTCTTGAGCTAATCAATGAGCAAAAATTGGATCCCCAATTTCAAGATATTTACAAATATCTGGCTGATCAAGTACTTCCCAAAGCGAGAGCTCAACAAAAGAAAGTTATTCATTGGTCAAAAAGATACTTTCTTCGGAATGGTGTTCTCATGCATTCCTTGAATCAGAAATGACGCCGTAGTCCACAATTTGTTGGTCAAATTGTGTTACCTCAAGGAAAACGTCGTTTAGAAGCTCTTCGTTCAGCACATGACGATATTTTGTCAGCTCATCTTGGAACTCATCGCACCTTAGCTAATCTCGTTATCCGTTTCTTCTGGCCTAAAATGAGTGATGATGTAAAGAATTACGTCAAATCTTGTGACGTTTGTCAAAAACGTAAGTCCGATAGCCAAGCGGCTCGACTGAAGATGGTGCCTATCACCGTAGGTAACATTTTTGATCGTATCGCTATGAATATCCTTAGACCACTTACACAAACCGAAAGAGGCAACAAATACATACTCGTCGTCACTGAATATCTCACACGCTACGCTATGTGTTTTGCGTTACCTGACCAAAAAGCCGACACAATTGTACGCGTTCTATTAGAAAGAGTCATAACTGTCCATGGTTGCCCTTTGGAGATTCTTACCGACCAAGGTACGAATTTCCAGAGCCAAATATTGGCACAGATATGCAACATTACTGATACCAAAAAAATCTTCACCACTGCATATCACCCACAAACAAATGGCCTCACGGAACGTTTCAATGGTACGCTCACAGCAATGCTTACCCCTTATGTCAACGAGCATCATGATGACTGGGACTTTGCGTTACCCTTTGTGACAAGTGCTTACAATCGGTCACCGCAAGAATCTATTGGTGAAAGTCCTTTTTATCTGATGTTCGGACGCGACATGCGGGTACCCATTGATGCGAAGTATGAATTGTCTCGCTCTCCTTACGTCAATTATGAGGATAACTATTTCGACCACGCTTGAGTTGTTATGACTCAAGCTCGTGATCTTGTCAAACAAGTGTTACCGAAAGCACAAGAGCGTCAAAAGCGTAATTACGATAAAAAAGTCCATTCCAAACCTATTGTAATTGGTAGTCTAGTCCTTAAACATAATCCAGCCATTAAAGTTACTGAATGTGCCAAATTCGTTAGTCGATGGACAGGACCCTATAAGGTCTTGAAAATTGACTCAATGAAGGGCATCGCTCAAGTTATCTGCTTAAGCTTAAGCTTAAGCTCAAGTCAAGTTATCTCAAGCTTTCTGACGCCAATCAGAAAGTTGAATGGGTTAACTCGCAGCGGTTAAAACCCTATACACCCCGAAAAGCCAATCCTACTCCCGAACGTCGTATACAACCCTCAAGACAGTGCAAAACACAATCCAAACAGATAGCGTTCTGTGATCTATCACGCGTCGTTGCTAACACTCATTTTGAATCCAAAGTTGCTAGAAGCAGTACTTGTCTGTTTAATTGGAATGTACTATCTTCTTGTCCAAAAGACGATGATAGCGATGATGACTGGAAGCCAGAACGACATGTCATACGTCCGTATTCTACCGATTTTGAGGCTGATTGGGACGGAAATCCAGAAAAACCCGACCACTTAAAACAGCCAAAACCAAAAGGAATGTCAAATAAAGAATGGCGTAATCGTTGCCGTCATGCATTCTTTGCTAAACGCTGTAGAGCTTGGTACGAGCAAAGGAAAGAAAAAGCTCGCAGGAAACTTCAATCTCCTAGCCCTAGAGCTAAACCTCAGCAGCCCACCATCATGGATGAAGTGATGGCTGAAATGGATGAGACAGTGTAGGTTCTGTCATGTTGCCATACGTATACCTGTCCTAAGCATATAAATAGCACTTATATCACATGCATACATACAGAACATACAGACAAAACATATAAACATATCAAAAAAACACAGAAATGGATGGTTCGTAACAGTCCTATCAACCGAAGTACTACGTGAACACCCGGAGATGTTTACGTGAAAATGAGGTAATATTTATTGAGTGAGGATATTCCGGGGTCTGATCAACCCATTTCATGGAATACAGCTCAATGGGCCCTGAGAAAAATATTTTTTGCGCATAAATAAAAACGGTAAAAATAACACGTATTGTGTAAAATATAAAATTTTTTTTATAAAATATGGTCCAGAGAACCATATTAAAGCGCGCACTGTAGAATGGTTTGGCCAACCACATGAAAATGCGATATAAATGGCATAAATTGCGTGTACATATTGTTTGTGAAATATAAATACGTTACGAATCGAAATTAAAACACACGGATCTATAAGTTGATAGGTTGTATTGTAATTTTTATTTAATTCTGTTGTTTTTACAGTGCTACACTACACGACAGCGTAACGTATTCGCACAATAAAATAAAACCTTTACACTACTTGCCGTACCAATAACGTTCGAAAAACTTTAAAATAAACGGTTATTGCAAATTTTTGCAACGTCATACAGGTTAAAAGCCATTTCTCATAAATCTATTGGCTTACAATACTACCATATTGTCATCAGTATATAATTGTTGTAAATACTGTATTCGTTACAATGTGTATTCAGTGTATTTTCCTTACTCTTTTTAAAATCTTTAATTTCCTACTTTTACAATTGTTTAGTATTTCCTTTCTCTTTACTTAATACTTCCGTATTTTCCTTAGTCAGTTTCTTTTCCTTTATATTTATGTGTATTTGTACATACTCGTACCTAAATTTCCTTTGTTACAATGTGTTAATAACTCTTAAATGTGTTATTGGTACGGGTACAGTAGCGGAGGTAATCCTTGAATTTTTTACTTATTGTTCTTTAATTTAGCGAATCCTTTGTTCCATATGGGTCAACTACCCGTGGGTCGTCACTGCGGACAACCCGAGTGCACTCATCCGCATTGTCTTCCGTTACTACAAGAGGAAGAGAGGCAACGTCAGCTTCGCCTCCAGCATTTGCAAGAGACACGGGCAGGAGATCTCCCTCCACTTCGCCGGAACCTCGCGATGTTCGTCGATCGTTCAGGTCCCAAACCTCGGGTAGTGCTTCGCGATCCCGACGAGCAGCACCCGTTGCTGGTCCCGATCGAAGCACACAGGCCCCGACCCTCCAACGCCGCATCGGCGTCGGCCAATACCATGCCCAATCTTGCAGCGTCTGCGGAAGAGTCCACCCAGGCGGAGGCCACGACCTCTCAGGTCTCTGCGAATACAGCGAGTTTTTCCCAGGACCCTCAACCGAGTCGCGTTCAGATGATACGCCAGATCGCGACTGATGATCCGGCAGAGGAAGAGATGGACGCTGGACCCTCCTACGATGCCGACGACGATGATAGTGAAGAAGGGTCCCCACAATATATGGATGAACAATAATAAATATTTATCTCTTCCCTCTGTCGCTACAAACACTAGTCTTCCGCTATACTCGCTAATTCACAAACACTCGTCTTTATTCGCTACTCGTCATTTACAAACATTTTTTTAAGAAGAACAATAATTTTCAAGTGATACAGACTTTTAATTTTGCTCAAGCTAACCGCCACCGCTACCTCTGATATTTACCGATCATTCCGCTTACTGATTACGTGTATTTTTACTTGTCATATTTGTATTTTTGTGCCTTCTTACCGTATTGTGATACCGTATACTGTGTATTTCTACTAGTTTTGTGTTTTTGTAACTGTTACTCGTAATTTTTGTATTGTGTATGTGTATGTGTTTTCTTTTTTGTGTGTATATTTAGTTAAGAGGCAAGAAATTTACCCCAGGTGGTTAGCCGCTAACTGCTACCGCCATGTCATTATAAAAGGGTTTTTCTTTTCGTAGGTAAGGTGCTCCGCTAGAAACTGCACTTCTTGCCACAGTCGGTATGCGTCGCTTAGCTGGGGACAGCTACGGACTGGTGGGGGAGGTGTGGCGGATAGCGTTGAGCAGTTTAGGTCAACTAAATTAACAATATTAATTCATGTCTTAAGTAGTCACTACACTCGCGTTCAATCATGGTTTCATTTCAATTTAAAACATTTTTAAAATATATTAATGTATGCGCTGTAATCAAATTACAGTAGCCCGCGCCTGTCGCCGCGCGTGTCAAAACAGTCGCTTATAGCAGTACGTGCGCTCCACGCGGTGCGTGGGCCCAGTGGGTTCCGTAATTATTGTTTTGCGCTTTATACTCCGTGAATTGTCGTTACCGCTGGATTCGGAACCCTTGTTGGCAGTACCCGCTTAGGTATTTATATTACATTACCTTATTTTTATTTGATAATTACCCACTTGAGATGCCAACCGCTATAGTTGGTTTCGACCAACTTAGGTAAGGAATTTGTGTTGAGTGGAGAGTTCGCAGAGGCTGTCTGTGAACTCTCCTTTGAGATAAGGCGGCATTTTTCGGAAGTGTATGGTGGAGTGACTACGATCTTGGGTACAGGTATTTAATAAAGAATTTTGCACAAATTTGCACGTAATCTACCAACGCATTTGGTAGCTAATTTTAACTAAGTTAAATAGGTTACATAAAACCCTCAGTGGTGTGTCGTCAAGGACAACCACTGGCTTCGTAAAAAAATATCGTTCTATTTTTCAATCGGTAAATTTCTAAAAAAGTAATTATTTAAATCTAATTCAAACCCAAGCCTCTAACTGAATTAATTAGTTAATTAATTAAAAAATAGTATTTACTTAATTTTCTTTAAATGTAATTTGTGTTTTAGTTGCTAAAACAAGTTTTTAAAAGGCTAAAAAGCTATAGCCTTAGCGTTTCTAAACGCCTTAAAAATAGTCTTTTCTTTTGTTAAATCAAATTGCTCAAATTGCTCAATGTGCGCAAAAGTAGTCTATTCTTTTGTTCGCCGCAACGCGGTCTGTTGCGCTCGTAAACGCTCATAAATAAACGTTTTGTGTAATCTGTTGTGTAACCTATTTATCTCCGCAAGTAATCAATCTGCCAACGCAGTGTTTAATCCATAAAACACGTAAACTAGGCATTCACTGCGTTTAAACAAATAAGCTTTAAAAAATTACAAGTAAACATATTCAGAGCAAGTCCCACACGACACATAGAAACCACGGAACCCAAACCACTTGCCAATCCCTCTCTTTTCCCCTCATCGAAACGTTAAAATTGTACTAATAATTTTAATGTTTCGTTGATAACTAATCCCCACGACAAATCTCTTCCCTGTACTTTATGCTGTTCGTTTCCTAGTTCGGTAGCTTCATATTTTCCATGCACACCGGGCTTTGAGGTCTTGAAGGAACTTTTTGAAAACCCAAGCAAAGCTTGGGTCGGTAAACACTATTCATTTTCAAACCCGTTGCTTCAAGGTTTCGCCCATTTAATTACTCAGGTGAGGTTACCGAGCTCAGTGAAAAAATTGAGCTTACAACTCTTTGCTGGAAACCCTAACTTTTTGCAGAAGTCTGACTCCATCAGACTTCTCAAATCACGTTCCAAAATTGTACTGGTATTTTTAATGTTCCATACCAGTCCCTTACCTTCCCCTCTTTAAGCCTGCATAAAGTACTGTCTTCATCTTCAATTTGAACAGTAACATTTTGCAAGGAGCAAGACCAAATTGCTCTTATTTTTACGCCCCAACACGGTAATGTTTCACGGTAGTAATTACTGTCAATTGGTAATTACCTAATTTGGATTTGGTCTCAACTTACATATGGTAGGGGTTTTTGTTGTGGGCGGCGGGTGGGGTGGGGGCGCTTTTTTGGGGGTTTCTGGGGTTGGCTAAGGTTTTTGGTTTTTTCTTTTTTTTTTTTTTTTAGGCATGTCTCTTGTAGCATTAGGATTAAAATAGAAAAAATCATTAGGATTAATGTTTGTTTTTGAATGTATTATTTTATAACACTCTGAAAGATCAACAACAGAACGACGGTCAGTTAATTTTTGAAGTTTTAAAAATTTTAGTCTGTCTTCATAATTAGTGTACGTTAATTTACACCTCTTAAAAATTCTTCTAGTGAAATAACGCTGCACTCTTTCCACTAACTGTATATCTTTTTTTAAGTGAGGATTCCAAACAACACTACCGTATTCTAACACTGGACGAACGTATGTAACATAAGCGCGAAGAAGATTTTTAACCGAGCTGGTGGTAAAAGATCTAAATATGAGCGAAGAAATTCTAAAAGCTTTTTTAACGATAAGTTCACAATGCTTCGAAAACTTTACTGTGTTAGAAATATGAATACCAAGATCCTTAACTAAATTTGTTTTAGTAAGAATTTTGTCAGAAATAATGTAATCAAAATTAAATTTGTTTTTTCCAAGACCAATATGCATCACTTCACATTTGTTTTCCGCCAGTTGAAGCTGCCAGTCTTTTGACCAAGTTTGAATTCTATTTAGGTCCTCCTGCAAATGAGTATTTTTCTCTGTTTGTTCATCGGGAGAGAAACAGGTATAGATCTTAGCGTCATCAGCAAAAAGCTTAAT
Source organism: Microlaimidae sp. YZB2_3 (assembly GCA_030248175.1). Lineage (NCBI taxonomy): Eukaryota > Metazoa > Nematoda > Chromadorea > Desmodorida > Microlaimidae > Microlaimidae sp. YZB2_3. The sequence goes on along the minus strand of JASAMX010003601.1, from coordinate 2,842 downwards.
TTCCGAATGTTGAACACAGTTGACTATATCATTTATGTAAATCAAAAACAAAAATGGACCTAAAACGGAGCCTTGCGGAACAGAACTATTGACTGTAAAGGTCGATGATTCCATCTCGTTAATAGCTACTTTTAAAGTTCTTCCTATCAAAAACGATTCTATCCATTTTAAAAACCTTCCAGTAACCCCATATGATTTTAGTTTATACAAAAGCTTTTGATGAGAAACCGTATCAAAAGCTTTTGCAAAATCAAGATAAATAACATCAATCATTTTTTTATTTTTTAGATATAATGTCCAATCATTCAAGGTTTCGAGCAATTGGGTAATAGCTGAACTGTTAGCCTTAAAGCCATGTTGGCACCTAGACAAAATTTTATTGAAAAAGGCTGAAAGTTCATTCTTAACCAGTTGCTCCATTAATTTACAAGCAAAAGAAGTTAAAGATATGGGCCGATAGTTTTCTTTATTACTTTTAAGTCCTTTTTTTAAAAATAGGAATGATGATAGCAGTTTTCCAGTCAGAAGGTAATTTTCCATTATTAAATGATTTTTGAAACAAAGTTGCTAATGGATGAGCGATTACTTTGAAAGCCGTTTGAAAAAGTATGCAGGAAAACCATTGGGAGTCTTAGAAAGTTTGTTTGGAAGCTTATAATTACACTTAGTTGGTTTTTTACTGTAAATGACATATGCTCCAAAACTCCGATTTTCTCTACGTTTGTGGTTTTTTTGTTGTGTGGGGGGGGGGCCGCCGGGGGGGGGGCCGGCCAACCCACCCCCATTCATTCCTCCCTGACAGCAGAACCTAAGTACATTACTATAAAAGGAGGGACTAGATATAAATAAAACCAAATTTGTGGCAGGTTTTTTGTAGAGGGTTAGTAGGGGTTAGTAGAAGTTAAAAAATACTTGATAATAGAGATAAATATATTGTCTGAAGTTTATAATTGTAAGAAGTACAGATAAATTAGAGTCCCTAACAGTTGTTTATACACAGGTGGAATTCCAGGCGTTTAGGCTTGACGCATTCTTAGATACAGTTTTATTCCTCTTCATCTTGCCTGAGAATTAAACAAAATTTGACTTGACCTGAAAAACTAAAAAACTAAAAAATAAAAACATATAGCCAACGAAACACAGAGCGCACAAAATTATAATAAGATTATAATAATATGATAAGATAATAAAACCTGGCAATTTGCCATCATCTTCAGTAAATACAAAACCTAAGTCTTTTGCAAAAACTTTGGCTTTTTTATCACTATGTAGCGCCTAAATTCGACAGGGGATCAGCTGCGGCGCACATTTGTCCGCCTAGGAAAGAATAGGGAAGAGAAGTTAGAAAATCTGTCACTTACGCCCTAGCGGGCTTTTGCTAGTCGCTGCGAAGTTCGGTCTTTGGCTCCAGCCAGGTAAAGGTAAACTCAGTTGAATCCGTTATTAAGTTAGTAATTAGTACTTATATTTGACGAGAGCTAAGTAGGGGGTTAACCGACTGAGCTCTCATCTAAACTGCCAAACGCGTATTTTACAGTATTTAAGTTTATTGGCGGCCAACCAAGGTATTACCAGACCTGTACACGATACACAAAAAAAGTGGGGTAAGCCTATGTTACGGACGGCACCTAAAGGGGACTTTACTTAGCCTATTGTTTACTTATAAAAACAGTTATAAATTTTACTATGTTGTTTGTGCTTAGCCTGGGTGGAAACTTAACTAAAAATTGGGGCGCTTTTAGGTTTAGCCGAAGCTGCGGGCAATGAAGGGGAAGGATGCAAAAAGGTGGCTTAAAGCCTATTTAACACAGTTTTATAATTTGGCACTTTTAAGCGGCAACTACCCCGAGAACCTACACGAAGGCAGACTGATAAGTACGGTGTGGGTGGGTAACCCAATACTAACCCTAAGTTAAAGAGGGCCTTAACTTAAGTGAGGGGGGAGAAGGGAAAACCTAAAACACCGCTGACTTAAGGGGAACCCTAAGTTAACTAACCCTAAGTGTCTGCAGAAATTGTCTTAAAGAGCTAGTACTGACTAGCTCTGACCTAACGGACCGACTAAGCCACGGAGGGCCATTTTACCTGGGCTGAACTACGATTGTTATTCCACCAATCTGCAAGTATTAGCCGGGCGACTAGAGGGGAATAAACCGCAATTTGATCCGGATATAAAAAGTTACCAATGTCGCATAATGCGCTAGTTGGCGCGGTTTCTCTGTAGGGGGGCTCAAAGAGTCGTTAAAAATTCCACCATTTAGCTGTAGATTTTCCAGGAGGGGGAAGGGGGAGCCGAACGAAAACACTAAAAATAACGCCGGCTGGTTATATTGCAACCGCCGACTCAGCTCTTTGAAGGGGGACACGAAAATTAACCCCGGACAACCCAGGGGGTGAACAGATAACAAAAGAATTTAGAGGGTTCCTTTTCGGAACCCTCTTTTCAAAAATGCCGGTCAGTCTTCCTGAGAACTATTGGAAGGCTGTCGAGTCAAGTCAAAGAAACCAAATAAACTGACCTTTTGGCGAAACCGCGCCACTTATATATGCGGAATTTTGATAACAAAAAGCCACGTGTTTATGTTTGGTAACAGGCTGTAATCCCCACTCCGGTCAACCGGCTACTTGCTGAATGTTTACTCATTTTACACGCCTGTGCAAAATGAGGAGCCCAAAGATGAATTTTGAGCGGCCTGTGGAGCGTTAAGTACGACCGCCTTTTCACTGCCGACTTAGTTGGTTTGTAAGTGAGGCGAGCCACCCGGGCGTGAGAGCGATGAGCTGCCTGTGCAGCTAAGGGGAGGGGATGAAAATATTTAATAATTACGCAGGAGGCCAAAGG
>JASAMX010003600.1:0-62521 GCA_030248175.1 Microlaimidae sp. YZB2_3 | reverse complement strand
AAAAAAACGAAACTCTGGGTACGTCCCTGCCTCATAACAAGCCATAAATCTGATTTTAAAACCATTGGCGAGTTTTCTTAGTATTTAAGAATATTTTATCCATATTTTCAATATTTTACTAAGTATAAAAAACAAGTTTAAAAAAAACTGACCGCCAATTCCAAATCCTCCAAACTGGACGACATATTAGCGGAGGCGCGAAGGAATTTTTCTTTGGCTAGTTCCTTGCGCAGGGCGTATTTGGGGTTTGACTCCTGGCACAGATTGCACAAGCGTTTTGTCGGTATTTTCAAAGGGGAATTGACCTGAAATGTAAACAAAAACTAAAACCTTGTTCACGTTTTTATTTAATTTTAGATTTTATGAGTGCTTTTGACATAGTAAGGGGGAACATAGGTGGGCAGGGGAAAGGGGTGGGGTTTTTATACTAAAAACACTGAAAATAGGGTATTTGAAGTATACCCCAAAAAATTTTTTGGACACCCCCCCCTCGAATTTCGGGGGTCAGGTTTACCACCTCCTCCAAAATCCGGGAGGTTACCCACCTATGGGGGGGAGTAGTTTTAGTGTAAGACTCACTCCCTGCTCAAAATTTTGAATTCACCACTGAACAAATTCTTTTATTTTCCAATTTTTTTATTTGGGGCGCCCCCACCCCCCAAAAAAAAATGGTCGCCAGATAGTAAAATTTGGGGGTTTTCAGAGGCTAAAAAATCAAAGTTTTCTAGCACCTCGATAATCGCTCGGCGCCAAACTATAAAATAATTTTAGTACCCCAATTGAAAAAAATTGAACAACAACACAAAAAATTGAATAAACAAAATAATATTTTTCCCAAATATCATAATATCATAAACTTGATAACTAACTATAACTATATCATAAAGTATAACGAATCGGACAAAATATAAAAATTAAAATATGTGTGCAAGCATGTGTCCAATGCAGTAGCGTGCCCAGGGGGGGGGCAGGGAGGGGGGGGGGGAGGGGGCCGGAGGGGGGAGCGGCCGCCCCCCCAAAATTTGGCGAAGCCATATTTTTTTGTAAGGGGGTACCCTTATGTTTTTTAAATGATTTGTTTCCAATAAAAATAATTGTTTGCATATTAATTATTAAATATTTCTTTGCAATAAAAATATTGCAAAAAATATAAAACTGACTGAGCAAGTAAAAAATGAATGTTTTAGAGTAATTCGGTCGTTGGTGTGCGAGCATGTGTCCAATGCAGCGGCGTGCCCAAGGGGGGGAGGGGGGGAGGACGGCAGCCCCCACCCCCGAAATCCGGCAAAGCCATATTTTTTTGTAAGGGGGTACCCTTACGTTTTTTAAATTTTGGGAGAGAAAAATTTTTTTCTATAATATTAATGAAGAAACTTTTTAAAAGCAAAAACACAACAAACACGACAATATTGAAGAATACAACTGAACCGAAATGGAATTGGAAAAAAGTAAAACAAAACAGCTTGCACGTCGTAAAGGGGGCGGGCGTCGAAACTTTTTAAAAGCAAAAACACAACAAACACGACAATATTGAAGAATACAGTATCGGGCAAAGTCCCAACTGAGGAAAGTCCCAACGTGGAAAGTCCCAACCAATCAATGAATCTCCCAACAGTTCAAATATTAGAAATACGTTTGCAAAACCGGTGTTAAACACGATAATTTTAAACAACCGAAAATAAATAAATGCATTAAATGAATAATAAATGGAATTATGCAATTTTGTAAACGTACTTTCAAAAATGCAAGTTTCCACCCCAATGAGAATTTTTTTTTGATTTTTGGGTTTTGCTTAGGCTTAGGAAAAAAATAAAGTTTTTACTCTTCAGTTTAAAAAGCATCATTAAATACAAATTTACCATAATACAATTTTGCTTGATTTTTAGGTTTTGCTTAGGCTTAGGTACTCAGTTTTTTGAATAAAGAATTCAATGCTATATTTTTATTTATTATAGTGTTAATTGACTAAAAAATAAAATTGTGTTTGTTGCAAACGTGTTTTTTTATTCTGTTGGGACTTTCCACAAACTGTTGGGAGATTCCACAGTTGGGAGATTCACCCTTTTTGTTGGGAGATTGCTCGGAACCAAGAATACAACTGAACCGAAATGGAATTTGGAAAAAGTAAAACAAAACAGCTTGCACGTCGTAAAAGAAGAAGTCCATGAAAGCTGATTTTACCATGGATTTACATAATATTAAAAATTACGGTAGATTACGGTAGAAATTGGTCGGTGTCGGTGTCGGTGGAATTTACAGTTTGCCGTATAATTTCAGTCACGCGTACGTAAAAAAGGTTTTTGCGCCTATCGCACATTGAAGCAAATAATAGTATATGGAAAAAAGATTAAAAAACATAACTCTTCGATATTCAAATACTTTATTGTAGTTTGTTATTAGGAAAACATTTACTTTTTTAAACTTTAAAAAGCTCAGCAATCCAATAAACTATCCAGAACAACAAACACTAAACCTGTACCAAAAATCAGTTTGAGAATTTCACCCAGTCAATTCTGACCTTAATTTTGGACATTAAAATTTAATTTTGATTTTGGACTTAAGATTTTAATTTTGGATATTAAAAAGTAATAAACCATCCTTTAAAAAATAAATGGTGTTTTATAGCCAAAAATGACCTTTTGTGAGGGTACATTTTCTGCTGTTAAGAAATTTTTTTAATAATGCTTTAACCAACATAAATGAATGAATATTTGTTAGATTGCCGAGAGTCTGACGGTTCTAAAAATATTTTTACTTTTTTTGGTCCTCACCAATTTTTTATAGCAACCGCTTAAAAAGTTCTCAAAATTCAGTCGTGAAAAAAATTAAAATTAAAAAAAGGATAATTTAATAAAAATGTCTCACAATACATTTTTAAGGCTTTTTTACAATTTTTAGGCTTTTTTAGGCTTAGAAAAAACCAATCTGATTAAAAATAAGTTTAAATTAGCTTTTTAAGTAAAAAAATTTGTAGTTCATATTTTTGGTGGTTCATGTGACTATTGAATTTTTTTTTGTGAATTATTGGATTCTCTGGACTTCCAGCAATGTTAAAACAGTTTTTAATTTACTTTAGCGGTTTATTAAAATTTTGTCTTAACAGTAAAAATTTTGTACCTAAAATATTGTCATTTTTGCCTATATTTTACCCCATATTATCAAAAATTGTGTTTTAATCTCTTTTTAATAAAGCTTAAAATTAAGATCATCAGGTCAGAATTGACCTAGAAACATGTTTTGATTTAGTATTTGTGGCGTGAAAATCTCTAATGGATTTTCGGTACGCGTTTAGTACCTGTACCCAAAAAGTTGACGAAATAAGTATATCCTGTACATAGATCAACACGATCACTGAAGCTAGGGGGTGTTTACCTCGGGTAAATGACATTTCAAAATCTAGGGGGGATCCTAGGGGGTCGAACCCCCTTCTGGTTTTCTAGGGGGAGTCGACCCGGGGTGGAAAATTTTGAAGCCTAGATTGAGTCAGGTTGGGTCCAATGTCCGAACGAAGCAAAATACTTTTAAACTATTACAGAACATTTAATAATTGTTTTTTATAAGATAAAACTACATTTTAATAAATAAAAATCGATAATCTAGTATAAAAATGGTTTAAAATATGAATTTGTATTAAAAATTCACGTTTTTGGAAGAAAATTTTGTATTATATAAAAAAAGTACTTAAAATTTTTTAGAGAGGGGAGTAGCGGGTCAGATTGCAAATTCTAGAGGGGGCAGGGGTAAAAAATTCGAAAATTTTGAGGGAGAGCCCCCCCTTGCATTATTTTCTAGGGGGGAGGTTGCAAAATTTCGAGGCTAGAAGGGTGGACCCCACCCTACCCCCCCTTGTTCATCTATGGTCCTGTATCATTTATTGCTAATTCTATAAACAAAGACTTAATTAATAAGATAATAATTAATTAATTGATAATTCGTTATAACTTATAACCCTAGATTTCCCAGCTCAAACCCGTGGTTCAGACGCTGCTGGCCAAAGTGGACGGTCTTTCGGCTAAAACGGCAGTGACGGTGGCGGAAGAAACAGAGGCGGCGGCAGTTATCAAAAAGCGAATAGAACACTTAAAGGTAGGGATTAATAGCGTTTCCCCGGAGCTCCGGAGCAACAACAACCCTTGGAGTCCCTATTTTTTACTGAATTTCGAGATTTTTTTATTAATTTAGCTCTGAAGCTCAATTGAGAGCGTAATATTGAAAGGTAGGAACAGTTGCTCTACTAGTATACGCTTGGTCCTACCTTGGATTTGGCGAGGGGGGATTTTTCGGAAGGTGTTTCATGTGCCCACAAACGCAATGGCGTAGCCAAAATTTCATTTCTAAACTTGGGTGGTCTGTGGGTTGAGAAGTGTCACAGGAACGGTGTAAAACGCCCCAGCTGCGTCGCGTAGACGTATAAATAAAAGTTATAATGATGGAAAACTGGTGAGTGATGGTGCAATGCAGCACGTCAGTGAATGAAGTACTCAAATTGGAAATTTCAGGTTCGATTTTTTACCGTCCGTTTTTTAACCAAAAACTAAAATTGGCAAATTCCTTCTAATTTTTTTTTGCCAAAAACTCGATTAATTCTGCCTTATATATTTTTTGGACATTTACTATAATTTTATAATTCTAAAAATGAATAAGCCCACATCTTTTTTGTTTAAACATACGCCCCAGGGCAAATCGCCCTTTTTCCTTGCTCTATTTTTAGAGCATTTTTCATTGCTAATTTTATATAAATTTTTCCTTCCAGGTGAACGTAAAGAGATGATGAACGTTTTTTTTGTGTAAACCTACGCCCCGGGGAAAAATGTCTCCTTTTCCCCGCTCTGTTCTTAGAGCAGTTTTCATGGTTAGTTTTGTAATTCCCTTTTTAAGGTGAACATGGAGTGCGGGGAAAGCGGAATAGCCAAAGAGCGCTGGAAGCAGATCCGGATCGATCGTCTCATCGTGGAGTATCTCCTCCGCAGCGGATACTACGACACCGCCCTCGCATTGGCCGAGAAATGCGGTATCGAGTACATGAGCAATTTGGGTAGGTGTGCGGTTTTTTTTTACAAAAAATTATCAAACCTGTACAGGGTCCAAGAATGCCCCCCACCAGCTTTCTTAGCGGCTGTGCCTGCCCCCCCCCTCGTTAATAGTGCCAATACCCACTCACCGCTCGAAAATGAAAAAGTACTAGAAAAATTAATGCGTCGTTTTTGACCTGTTTTTGCGATATTTTTGCAGTTTTTAGCCTATTTTAACGCAATTCCAGCCATTTTAGACCTGTTTTACTTAAATTTAGCTTTTTTTTCTCATTCTTCTGCGCCCTTCCCCCCCTGTTTGAAAAAATTTGTTCCTCGTGCCCCGGTGCCCCCATTTTAGAATCGCCCTGCCCCCTCTCCAATAAAATCTCGGGGGCAGTGCACAGATCTCTGCATTATAAATTTTAAGCAAAACAGGTTAAAATCCCAGGACCGCAAACGAACCTCGTTTTTTGTGTGCGTTTTACCCTTTTTTGAGTTTGACGGGAAAATAGGTTAAAAAAAACCGCCATTTTTTTATCAAAGAGTTTTTTTATTATTGAAAGTGCACTCCCATTGGTTGAGAAATGCAGCATCGGGTACATAAACATGTTTACCATGTAGTGATGGGTCAACCTTTTTAGCATTATAAATTAACATTACCTCCCCCTCTAGCCCCCTTCTCGTCCACTTTTTCATGTCTACAGTCTTTTTCAATTAAGATTAAAAAAGCAATGAAAAACGACAAAAAATCTTAAAACAATTTTAATTTAACACGATATAATATATACCCTAATAAATAGAAAGACATTTTGACTCACAACCATTGAAAATTACTTTAGGGTTACAATCGTTAATATCATAGATGAACACGGTCACCGAAGTTAGGGGGGTGTTTACCCCAGGTAAATGACATTTCAAAATCCAGGAAGGTCCTAAGGGGGTCGAACCCCCGTAGCTTTCTAGGGGGTCGACTCGGGGTGGAAAATTTTGAAACCTAGAGGGGGGTCAGGTGGGGTCCAATGTCGGAAGCAAAATACTTTTAAACCATTAAAGGTTTAGTAATAGTTTTTCTATAAGATAATACTACATTTTATGGAATAAAAAGCGATATTCTGGTATAAAAAGGGTGCAAAAAATGAATTTGTGTTAAAAATTCACGTTTTTAGAAGAAAATTCAGTATAAAAAAGGTACTTCAAATTTCTAGAGAGGTGAGGGGGGGTCAGATTTCAAAATCTAGAGGGAGGTCAGGGGTAAAAAATTTGAAAATTTGGGGGGAGGGGGTCCTGGATTTTTTCTAGGGGGGGGGGCAAATTTTGAGGCTAGGGGGGGTGGACGCAACCCTCCTAATCCCCCTTGTTTATTTATGGTTAATACTAATTTAAGTATATTTTTCTTAGATAGTTTTTAGCATTACCTGATAGTTAATCACAATTTCTACAAAAGTTATTAAAAGAGCAAAATTAATGTAGCCTTGTTTTACCTTGTTTTGCTCATTATTTTTATTTGATGCGAAATTTAGGTGTTTTTCTGTCGGCCAAAGAGGTGGAAGAATCGCTGAGCGCGCACCGGACGGACAAGTGTCTAGAGTGGTGTTACGATAACCGAAAACTTCGTAGAATGCACAGCCGTCTGGAGCTCCGAGTCCGGGAACAGGTAAATAGAAGCTCGGTTGCGCAGTGGTAAAGCGGTTGGGATTATTACGTTTTCCAAGTAGTGTATTTTGTGTGTGTTTTTTATATTCGTTTTTTTATTTTTTTATTATGCGCTCATAGGTGAGAAAGGGGGGGGGCAGGGTGGGGTCCACCCCCCCTAGCCTCGAAATTTGGGCCCCCCCCCCTAGACAAAAATCGAGGGGGCCCCTCCCCCCCCTCCCCCCAAATTTCCGAAGTTTTTACCCCCTGACCCCCCCTAAGATTTTGAAATCTGACCCCCCCCCCCCCCTCTCGGGAAAATTTTAGGTACCTTTTTTATACTAAATTTTCTTCCAAATAGTGTATTTTGTGCTGTGTTTCCCTTTATATTCGTTTTTTTACTTTGGGGGGGTGTGCGTCCTCTTTTTTGCGAGGCGGCGCCCTGGTCGGGTCCTCCCCGCTTCCTCTTTTACATAATATTGTTTTTTTTTCTTCAAAATAAAAAAAAAAGAATTATTATTTTTGTTATTGTTTTTTACTGTTTTTTTTCGTAGGCCGCCCCCCCCCTCCCCCCCCCCCTTCTTAAATTCCTAGCCCCCCCGCCCGAGAGGGGGGTCCCGACCCCCCCCGACCCCCCCCCTCGAATAAAAAATCGAATTTCCCCCGGTAACCCCCGCCCCCCCTAGCTTCCTCGACCGTGCTCACCTATGGCTGTAACCCTATGGTAAGTACCAACGGTTTTATCAACAACAACTTGGTGAAACATTTCAAAGAATTTTTCTCCAAAAAAAGTGACAAAGCGGTTTGAGTGCTTGTTTAACCTTCTGAAAGGTTCAAATCAATTTAACTGATTACCGTTAACCCACCCCTTAACCCACTAACTAAACCTATGTTTAAAATAAACATGTGTTTTCTATAATCAAAAAAAATATGGGCTGGCTTTTCCAGCCCTACATGGCAATGCGCCCTTTTGATATGGACTTACATAATTAGCCTTAGAAATAGAAATATTTTGGACAATATTTTGATGATAATAAATGTAAAACAAAATATTTTTTAAATTATAAATCAAAATTAAATACAAATTTTATATCATTACTTGTTTTTTTTAGGTTTTTATTGAAATGGTCCGTAAGGGAGACCGGCAAGGGGCAGTGGCATACAGCAAGAAGTATTTTAGCGCAGCAGAAGGAGGCCAGTGGATTGAGTTAAAACGTAGGTCTTTATTTTTGTTAAATATAGAAAAATTTGAATAAAACAAACCAAAAAATCTTCAAAAGTTTTTAATATTAACAATTCATACGACACCATTGCAGTAAATCGATTCGGTGCCTTGATTTGGGATTATTTTAAAGGCCCCCCGCTCCTAAAGTTTATTTTAACCAGCGTGAAGCTAAATTGAACGCCTTAAACACATAGATGACAAGTTCCTCGATCATAGGGTCATATATTTTGACCACTTAAAATTTTTTTTAGCGTTTTAACACTAAAAACTTCAATTTATTGGTACTCTCTTTGGATAAAATTCAAAGTGGTGTGGTATCCCCGCCAATTACAAGGAATCTGCTTTAGTGATTCATAAAGAGATTTCAAAAGACAAGAATTAATCTTTTTGCATATTCATGTTTCAGAGAAGTAGTTATTTAAAATATACCGTTTTAGTTATCATGGTACTGTTGGATGATGACCCCACCCATTAGAAGATCATAGGTCACCGATGGGTGGGTTGGTAGGGGGGGTGGCACCCCCCCCCCCTCAGACCGGACACCCCCCCCTAAGGCCCACTCCCCCAGACCACCCAAACCCCCCCCCCTTCTATAAAGACCAAAAAACCCCCTAACACCCCCCTAAAGACTTGATTTGATAAAAAACACCTCCCCTAACACCCCCCTAGAGGTCAAAAACCAAAACACCCCGGGGTGTGGACCCCCCCTAGCCGTCGGAGGTCGGTGACCTATGTAGAAGATATAAGATGAGATGTAATAGAAATTAGCGGAACTGTTCTACAGCTTCCATTATTGTGCATAAATATTAAGTTGCAGGAATTGGTTAAACTTTTTGTTTTAAAAAATTTTTTAGTTTTAAAAGATTTGTTTAGCAGTTTTCCGTTTTAACAATTATGGCACTGTAGACTTTCGATCCAAACACTCTCACTCATATCCCTGCCGATAAAACCGTACTGTGTTAGCAGATTAGATTGGTCTTATTATTCTTGTATAATTTTTAACATGGCGTGTTTACAAATTTTTTGGTCTATTCTAAGCTTTTGTGAGTGTTAAATTATTTTTGTGCTTAAATGTCATCTAAGTGTTTGTAATGTATTTTTTATCAACTTTTTACTTTGGTAAACTTTGTTGTGCTTAAATATCATTTAGTGTTTGTAATATATATTTTTTATCAACTTTTTACTTTGGTAAACTTTGTGTGTGTGTGTCTTTTTTTGTAATATTTATGTTGTATTGTAAATATGTTATTTAACTGTAACCTTTGCAACATAATAAATTCTATTCTAAATGTTATAGGAGGAGAAAGAGGAGAACTACGGCTAATTTCCATCGTTTTACATAAATTTAAAGTTGATAAAAGTGGTCTATAATTTTTTTTAGAAACACGGCTGTGTGAAAAAGATTTGTTAGGTTTTTATCATTTTAACCAACATGGGGCTTTTGGTTTTCAACCCAAACGCTCATATCGCTGCCTATCAAGCCCTGTTTTCCCCGAAACGTTGGCAAGGTCTTAAGACAATCCAATAAGACCCGAAAGGGTCTTATTAGATTGTTGTGAGAAGAGAAATAAATACCGCCTCTACCCTTTAGTGCATCAGTCCGTTTTCCCCGCCAGCCTTCACTCCGGCCAGTCCGCCTTTAAAACACCTAGTTTCCATCGTTTTACATAAATTTCAAGTTGGAAAAACTGGTCTATAATTAGCTTTTCAGAAGCATTGCTGTGTGAAGAACATGCGTTAACTTTTTTATAATTTTAATTTTAGCCATTATGGGACTTTTGGCTTTCGGCCCAAACACTCGGATCCCCGCCTATCAAACCCTATTCTCCCCAAAGCGTTGGCCGGATCTTATGGGACTGTTCCGAGAGAAGAACTGCTGCCTCTATTAGTGGGCCCACCTCCAGTCCGCCCTGAAACAGACCTGTGCACTGCCCCCCGGGGTTTAATGGGGGGGGGGGCAATCAAGAGGGGGGGGGGGGGTTTTTTGAAGGGGGGGCAGGGGGAGAAAAGGAGAAAAAAAGAAGGGAAAAGAGAAAAAAAGGACAAAAAAAAGAGAAAATAAGGTAAAAATAGGTCTGAAATGGCTTAAAATACATTGAAATAGGCTAAAAACTGCAAAAAAATTGCAATGATGGCGTCATCATAGGTCAAAAATGGCGTCATAATTTTAGGGTACTTTTTCATTTTTTGGCGGGGGGAGGCAAGTCCTCCAATAAAACGGGGGGGGGGGCATTTCCAAACCGTGCACAGGTCTGCTGAAAACATTTTACTTCCATCGTTTTGCATAAATTTCAAATTGGAAAATTGGTCTATAATTTTTCTTTTAGAAGCATTGCTGTGCGAAAAAGATGCGTTAACTTTTTTATTGTTTTAGCTATCATGGGACTTTTGGCTTTCGGCTCAAACACTCAGATCCCCGCCTATCAAAACCTATTCTCCCCCAAGCGTTGGCAGGATCTTATCGGATTGTTCCGGGACAAGAACTGCTGCCTCTTTTAGTGGGCCCACCAGTTCGTTTTCTCAGCCTGCCTCCAGTCCGGCCTGTCCGCCTTTAAAACGCCTAGTTTCCATCGTTTTACCTAAATTTTAAGGTGGAAAAACTGGTCTACAATTTACTTTTTAGAAGCATTGCTGTGTAAAGAACTTGCGTTAATTTTTTTATCATTTTAGCCATTATGGGACTTTTGGCTTTTGGCCCAAACACTCGGATCCCCGCCTATCAAACCCTATTCTCCCCCAAGCGTTGGCAGGATCTTATCGGATTGTTCCGGGAGGAGAACTACCGTCTCTACCAGTTGGCACACCAATCCGTCTTCTCAGCCTGCCTCCAGTCCGGCCTGTCCGCCTTGAAAACGCCTAGTTTCCATCGTTTTACATAAAGTTCAAGTTGGAAACACTGGTCTATAATTAGCTTTTTAGAAACATTGCTGTGTGAAGAACATCGAACATGCGTTAACTTTTTTATCATTTTAGCCATTATGGGACTTTTGGCTTTCGGCTCAAACACTCAGATCCCCGCCTATCAAAACCTATTCTCCCCCAAGCGTTGGCAGGATCTTATGGGACTGTTTCGAGAGGAGAACTGCTGCCTCTATTAGTTGTCCCACCAGTCCGTCTTCTCCGCCTGCCTACAGTCAGTCCATTCCACCCTGAAAACATTTTGCTTTCATCGTTTTGCATAAATTTCAAATTGGAAAATTGGTCTGATGGAAAACGAAAAAGATGCGTTAATTTTTTTATTGTTTTAGCTATCATGGGACTTTTGGCTTTCGGCCCAAACACTCAGATCCCCGCCTATCAAAACCTATTCTCCCCCAAGCGTTGGCAGGATCTTATCGGATTGTTCCGGGAGGAAAACTACCGTCTCTACCAGTTGGCACACCAATCCGTCTTCTCAGCCTGCCTCCAGTCCGGCTTGTCCGCCTTAAAAACTCCCCACTGTGGCTCCGGTGCGGCAGTTTGGAACCAGCGGCTTCAACAAAGCGCGGGTGAACAAATGCGAGGAAATAGAAAGGTGAGTTCTGGTTCTGGTCCCCTTTAAATTTGGTTGGTCCCAGTACTAAAAACGCTAAAAATAGGGATAATTTTAAGGTAAAAGGTAAAATACCCCAAAAAAGTTTTGGGAAAACCCTAAATTTTTGGGGTCGGGTTCGGGTATACCGCCCAAAATCCGGGAGGCTGCCCACTTATGTTTTTGAGTCAAAATGTGACAAAGCATAGGTAGGTGGCTCTCTGAAATTAAAGATCTATGGTTGTCAATTTCCTCCCAAAATTTTGAAAGTTAGGCGCTGATATGATACAGGCTTTTAGGGTAGTGCAAGCGTTTCTTATAGTTTCTTCGGTTTTTTTAAAATTTTTTGTTACCTATCTGCAATCAAGTTTGACTGCCGTTAAAACGACCCATTCCGATTTGGTCTCGATGGCTTATTTCTAGAATTTGTGGCATAAAATGTCACAAATTGGCACAAAATGTCCCTTCGATTTATGTTGCGTATATTGCTTATTTTTCTTTTGATACGCCTGAAGTTTTTAGATTTTAATGCGTTTAAAAAACTCATAGGTCTCATTTTACCGATCATTTATGTTTAAAACGGTCCAGCTTTTACCGATTCTGTGGAGTGTGCTTACTTTTAAGTAAATACGGTTGGTTTCAGTAAAAAAAAGGTGAAAGGTGAAAAAAATTTCACCTATGTATGAATAAAAAGGGCAACTGGTGTAATTGCACCTTTTACGTTTTGTTTAACAAATGTAATTGCATCTTCGTATTCAGACCTGTGCACGGTCTGGAAATGCCCCCCCGCTTTATTGGAGGATTTGCCCCCCGTTTTATTGCCCCCCCCCCGCCAAAAAATGAAAAAGTACGCTAAAATTATGACGCCATTTTTGACCTATGATGACGCCATCACCCCCATCATCGTGAATTTTTTGCAGTTTTTAGCCTATTTCAATGTATTTTAAGCCATTTTAGACCTATTCTTACCTTATTTTCGCTTTTTTTGTCCCTTTTTCCTTTTCCCTTCTTTTTTCTCTTTTTTTTCTTTCTCCCCTGCTTGCCCCCGTTTTATTGCCCCCCGTTTCAAAAAAGTTGCCCCCCGTGCTCCCCGTTTTGGAATTGCCCCCCCAATAAAACCCCGGGGGTGGGGGCAGAGCACAGGTCTGTCGTATTACATGCTTTTTACTTATTTACGCTTCTCCCCCTTACCTGGCCACCTATAATAATCAACAATATCTTACTCTGTTTAATTTTTACGCGGTTGTTTTCGTTTCAGGAGTGTCCGGTGTGCCTTCCGGAAGTTCGGGCTCTGGCGGACCGGCTCCCGTACGCGCACGCCTCCCAGAGTCGTCTGATTTGTCACGTGACCGGGCAGGCTCTGAACGAAAATAACCCGCCGATGATGCTGCCGAACGGAATGGTCTACGGCCAGAGCGCCCTGGAAAAGTTGGCGCTGGAGGGCGCGGGGAAAGTGGTCTGCCCCCGGACGGGCCAGGAGTTCACGGTTGATCAGATTGTGAGGGTTTTCGTGATGTGATGTGATTATCGATTTATTGATTGATTATCGATTGACCCGTATAATACAGTACATTGAAAACTGGCGGAGGAGGGAGTGGGGAAGTGGTCTGTCTACCCCCGGATAGGCCAGAAGTTCGCGGTGGAGGATTTTTTTGATGTGATTATTGATTTATTGATTGATTATCGATTGATTCATATAATGCGTTGGCTCCACCCCCCCCCCTTCCCCCCCCCCCTTTTTCCCCCCCCCCCGCAAAAAATGAAAAAGTCCTAAAAATTTTGGGCCTTTTTGGCCTTGGTGGCGCCATCATCGCGAATTTTTTCGAGTTTTTAGCCTATTTCAATGGGATTTTAAGCCTGTTTTTTTTTTTTTTTTTTTTTTTTTTTTTTTATTTTTTTTTCCTCTTTTTTTTTCCCTCTTTTCTTTTCCCTTTTTTTTCTCTTTTTTCTTTTTTTTTTTCTTTTTTTTTCTTTCCCCCTTTCCCCCCTCCCCGTTCCTCCCCCCCCCCCTCTTTCCCCCCCCGTCCCCCCCCCCCCTTTTCCCCCCCGTTTTCCCCGGGGGGGGTGCCGGTCTGGCTCCACAGTTTTTATCGATTTTGGATCGACTAGACCACTGGTGGTTGTTTTTTTTTGTCACGTGACATTTAATGTCGATTATTATCGAATGGATATTGGCGGTGGATGTGTCATGTGACAAATTTACCGATTCTCGATTTGACCACTGGCAGTGGTTCGATCGATAATTAGTATAACATCATAGGGTATCATATCGCTTGGACATGACAGCGAAGCGATTGGCTTTCAAGCAATAGAACATAAAGTGTTTATCGAGCGATGAATTTTAAAAAAAAAGTAATCAACCATTTGTTATCCGCTTGATCATTGAAATGATTAAGATAACTGATTTACAGACCTGTGCTCGGTCTGGAAATGCCCCTCGCTTTATTGGAGGATTCGCCCCCCGGTTTTCTTGCCGCCCCCCCCCCCCCCGCCAAAAAATGAAAAAGTACCCTAAAATTATGACGCCATTTTTGACCTATGATGACGCTATCATCGCTAATTTTTTGCAGTTTTTAGCCTTTTTCAATGTATTTTAAGCCATTTCAGACCTATTTTTACCTTATTTTCGCTTTTTTGTCCCTTTTTTCCCTTTTCCCTTTTTTTTCCTTTTTTTTCTCCTTTTTTCTCTTTTTTTTCTTTCTCCCCTGTTTGCCCCTCCGTTTTATTTCTCCTTCCGTTTCAAAAAAATTGCGCCCCGTGCCCCCCCGTTTTGGAATTGCCTCAAAATAAAACCTTGGGGGGGGGGGCAGTGCACTGGTCTGGATATAAATTCGGCTATCCTTTATTTCGGCCACCGGTTATGTTTGCATTGCGCGAAATTATGACATTAACTAGCCATAGCCAGATAAATGACAATGACGATCTATCTAGCCATACGCAATTTAATTGCATAATTTTTCGCGTGAAAAAATGACGACCGGTGGGCGAAATTAGGGCTTGCCGCCGAATTTAAGTCAGTTACCGTGCAGGAAATGATTTTGTTCATTCGCCGATCAAGTTGTATATTAATGGTTTGGGCTGGCTGCTGTTTTAACATTCCGTCGTCACCATAGCAAAATGAGTGAGGGTAGTGCATTTAATTTCCGCACTTTTTTGTTTTTCCGATGTAACTTTTCACTGTATGGCCCGATTTTCATGTTTGATAGCTCATTTTGAAGCTTTCACGATATTGCGTTGCGTCACAAAAGTTTCATTGTACGAAAACAGTTTTTTTATTTAATGAAATCAGTTTTTAAAAAAAAAATGAAAAATTGCCGAAATTAAATGTGTGCATTTAATTTCGGCACTTTACAAACAATCGATTGTTTCTCAGTCAAAAAATCATCATTTTCAAAAATTTAAAGGCCTATCATTATTTCCAGACAGTTTTCTTTAATTTAAGCTTCTACTTGTTGTTCAACTTGTAACTTATAAAAATTAAAACTAATATGCCAAATGGTATCAAAATGAGCAAAATTTGGGAAAAAGTGCATTTAATTTCGGCAGTTTTTAAAAGGACCCCCTTAATCGAGTTTAAGTGCAGTGCTATAACCTCTACACATTTTAACGTTGTCTTTTAACTATATACAACTACAATTTAACACGCGACCACTTAATTCAACCCGTTTTTACCTACAGCAATATGTGTGCCGAAATTACACTATTTTATTTTAAAACGATTGCTCACCACAGACGCAACGTAGAACCACGGGACTAAAAATTCTTAAAATAGACTAAATTTTACCAGGACAGTTTAATTTTTAAACCAATTTATTACGTAATCATGAAATGCCCATGTTTTAAAAACGAGTAACAATTTTATTTTTTATAAATCACACAATTTCACATAAAAATATCTTAACATAACAAATAAAAAGCTCAGGACAGTCATCTACATATAATTAGCTTTCATTGGAGCTATTAAACATCGTATTCCGTCCAGGATTTCTAAAGATATAGTCCAAAATCAAAAATGCCCAATTTGGAAAAGTGCCGAAATTAAATGCACTACCCTACACGTGACTTTGATTCATTCTGTACTAAATAGGGTGCTGTTTGAAATCTTAAATGAGTAACAAACAGTCGCATATATTTTATACGCATTGGAGCTGATTCTGTCGTAGTAACTACGATTTTTGTATTGTTAGAAGACACGGAAGTGGAATAACAAAATTTTATTGTCACAGTTGCCTATACGGCGGCGGATTGCTATGGTATACTCATAGAAAATTCACCTTTTTCTGCTAAATACTCTAAAAAATAAGCTTCGATAAATAAAATCTTGGTATTTAAAGGCCGGTTCCACCGAAGTGGAAGTGGATAGTGGATAGTGGATAGTAAACGCGCGCGTTTACATCATTACACAGTGGCGTAGCCAGGAGGGGTTTTTTTTTCTTTATATATAAATTCAGAAACATTTCTGATGCGTTCCAAAAGCATAAAACTACCTAAAAAATTGAAATTTTTCCCGCTTCGCGGGAAGTGTACATTAATCATGTCCTTAGTTTTTTTTAAATTTCAGTGGATTGTACCATTCAATACATAGGTAAGGCTAGGTAAGGTTAAAACTCATATATTATAAGATAATGTAGGTTTGATAAAGGCTGTTTTAAATCCTTAACAACGATTTTTACACTTGTGGGTTTGTCCGCCTTTCTACCTCCCCCCATGGTGAAGCGTGGCAGTTTGTATAGATTTTTTTTACTTTTCAAATATTGAGTTATAAAAATTTAATACAAATCTTAGTGCATTCTAAAATCAGAAATTAATCAATATAAAAATTTTTCACGCTACGCGGTAAGGTCAGATTTATATATGTACAGTAAAAATAATATTATCAGTAATATTTTTATTTATTATAACATACACCATACTCATTCGCAAAATTTAAATAAATCAGAAAATAGATAGTTGTGTTATATACAATTTCATCGCCTGTTAAATTTGAAGATCAGACATAATTGTGCAGAAATTAGGTAAAAAAGCAAAAGAAAAAATGTATGTTCACGCAAACACCAGGGGACGATTTTTAAGCAGTTTTTAGTGCATATTTTAAAAAAAATTTCCCCCAGACCCCGCGGCCGACGCTTCGCGTCAGCTGGCGTCGCTACGCGGCGCGGGCGGCGGCGCAACGCGCCGCTTATGTTGCACTTTTTCTCCCCCCAGACCGCCCCCCCAAATGAAATCCTGGCTACGCCACTGTCATTACATCGTCATTGTTGCTGCAGTATGAAGGGTGTGCGGTGTGTGTCGCCTATCAGCTCCCAGTCTGGTGTGAACCGGCCTTAAGAGGACAGTAAAGAGGAAACATTGACTAGCATTAGCAACCAATCTATTAGCGATCGTTAAAACCGAAAATCCAATAGTCTTGACATAATCGATTATGAATTATTGTGAGGCCAGTCGGTTTGTGGATTTGTTATTATTTATTTCGTTATTTGTTATATTTTTATAATATTGTAGCATTGTTGGATATTTTTTGTTGTTTTTTTTTGTTTTCGACGCAACTACTCGATGTAAAACAGCGCTCCTGTACAGATTTTGTGTTAATATATTATTTTATTATTCTTTAAGCGGATAATTTTAAAATACAAAACAAGTTAAAGGTAAATGGCGAAACAACTGCACTATTTTTTTCTGTTTATTTTATGCATTAAAATATGAACTGACCTATCTAAATAAAAATAATATCTGCTTGGCTTAAAGTATAATTAAAAAGTTGTTATTGGCTGATTTGACTTAACTGACTTTTAAGTAATATGTAGTCAGGCTTTATTGGAGAAAGTAAAAAAATTAAAAACTTGGAGTAATAGCAAATTATTTTAAGTTTACTTACACTGCATTAAGTCATCCAGGATTCACAAAAAATCTGATCCGCACTTCTGGGCACTTGTTCCACTAAAAAAAGTTTTTTTAAGTAAATTAAAATTCTGAAATTAAATTTAAAAAAATCCCTACGAAATTTTTCCATTAAAATTTTAATCAATAATAAAAGCGATTTGCAAGTTTTCTTAACTCCGAAAATCAGTTATAACTTGTGTAATATCAGAGCAATTTTAAAGCCTCAATTTTTTATATCTATATTTTTAAGGGAACAGTCCTCTAAATAATCAGGTTTAGGATAAATAATATAATTTTCACCCGTAAACGTGATACTGTTTTCATAAAAATTCACATGTTAGCTTTCTAAAAATATTTTTTCATCGGTTAAAAGGTTACCGAGATATTATGTGCTGTTCAAAAAAAAACACAAAAAAACCACGAACTCCAAATTTCTCTACCAAAAAGTTTTATTATCAAAATTAGAAAAACTCGAATGAAAAAAATCATTTTAGGAACTTTGATTTCAAAAATACGAAAAAAATACTCCCCCCACCCAAAAAAAATCGGGGAACCTGCCCACCTATGCAAACAGTGGAATGTTTTACAAGTCCCAAAGTTCGTAAAAAATATAAAAGGTTCAATTTAAATCCACGTTTTTTACTTCTCGATCGATTTCCACAAGAGAAAAACGCCGTAAAGTTACTTTAAATTAAAGTCGATTTAAGGATTTAAAGTTACTTTAATATAACATAATTTATGAATGTTTTTAGAGTTAAATGTTAATTTCAATTTTTTTTTTACCGCAAATGTTAATTTCAATTTTTTTTACCACGATTGTAGTTTGTTAAGAAAAATTTTCTTATGGGTTTTTAATTTTCAGGTAAGCGCTTGAAAATATGTTGTGTGTTTAAAATTTTCGTTTTAAAACTCGGAAATATTGTAATGTATAAATTAATTTTAAAGGTGCTTATTTAAAAAAGATTAGTTTTTATATTTTTCATGTACACATCTATACATTTGTATTTTCACCAGTTCACGCATCATCTACCGGCTAGGTTCAAAGTCTAAACTTGTTGTTACGTTATTAAGCGTCATTTTATAAAGTTTGTTTGTTGTTTTTTCGATGGCGTGATTTCTATAATAAAGATAAATAGAACTTTGAAAATAAACGATTATTTTGTAAACAATTTATAATAACAAAATGCATAATATTATTTTTAATTACTAATAAATTTTAAATATTTTTAATTCTTGTGGATTCGGGTATTTGAACCGAATCTTTGCATTAGTTTTGGATGTTGGAATGTTAATAATAGTTTTTGATAATAGTTATGTGTCCCGGAGCTTCGGAGCGGAGCTCCACTTTTAGGAGCTCCGTAGCAATCCTCGGAGTTCCCCCTGATTTTTATACGAATTTTATTACTAATTTAGAAAGTGACGACAAAAATTATTTTGTCAAAATTTTTTTTGTAAACTGAATATTTTTCAAACTTATTTAAAACGATAAAAATAGTTTTAAAAATTCAGATTATGTAACTTTAAATAAAATCGTTCATTTAGGCTCCGGAGCTCCTTCCGCTTTAATTGGCCGGAGCTTCAGAGCAAAATACTGGAGGGTAGGAACATCACTAGTTAATACCGAACTGCTGAATATTTATCTTTTGCCACTAGTGATGTTCCTACCCTCCATCCAATATCATGCTTCGGAGCTCTGGCCAGTTAAAGCTGTAGTACTCTGGAGCTCCGCTCTCTAAATGAGCGATTTTAACTTAAGTATTTAAGCTGGAAATACTATTTGTTACTTTAAGACTTTTTAAAACTTCTATTTGTTACTTTAAGACTACTTTAAGACTATTATTTATCGTTTTAAGTAAATTTTTAAAAAAATTTAGTTTACGAAAAAATGTTGACAAAATAATCTATAGCATTACTGTTTAATGATTCATAAAATTGGTAGAAAAATAGGGCGGAACTTTGGAGTTCCGGAGCTGTGATCATTAAGCGGAGGAAGCTCCAGAGGTCCGCCCTTAAATGAATGATTTTAAGCTTAAGCTTAAAATACATTAGAAGTTACTTTATCTGCATTTTTAAGACTTTCTAACGTTTGAAATAAATTTTGAAAAAAAGTTCAATTTACAAATAATTTTGACAAAATAATCTATGGCATCACTTTCTAATTATTCATGAATTTATCGTGAAAAAATTGGGCGGAGCTCCGGAACGTTGGGGTTTGCTCCAGAGCTTCTAAAAGCGGAGCTCCGCCCCGAAGCTCGGAGCTCCTGGGACTTGAAGATCTTCAATTTTTAGCTTGTCGCACTTTCATTCCCTCCAAGCAAAACATACGATCACAATCACGAATAGTACCCGCTAGTGACTGGCGGAACTGCGGAACCCCCGCAACCGGGATTGAGATTTTCCTAAAATCCGGAACCGGAACGGCAATTCCAAATTTTATGCCGGGACATCCGGAACCCGGAACTGGAACTGCCTATAAAACTAATTGCGAAACCCCCGGAACCAGAACCGGAATTGAGATTTTCCAAAAATCCGGAACCGAAATTCCAAATTTTGCCCGGAACCGGAATTCCAAACTTTGGCCGGAACTTCCGGAACCATGAACCGGAATCGCCCATCACTAGTACCCGCTTTTTGCTTTGAGAATCCTTAATATTCTAACGTGCACGGTTACGGTTCGAGTTTCGCCCGAATGATAAATAACAAAGAAATATTTATATCCGGTCTGGTTTGATTCGCTCATAAATGTGAACAATTACATTTTTAACATAATATACTACTGTGTGCAAACTTGCAGACCGCACTTTTTTTATGAAAGCATGGAAATGAAAACAGATCTCCGCTTTCGAATAAATTTGCGCTGCATGCCAATTATTGGACTTTTTTAAAATTGTGAACTCTTGATGTTTTTGACGACAAATGACAATACATTTACTCCACAGTGACTGACAAGTGACAATGAAGGTCAGCAGGTGCAAACGCGCGAAAAACCGTTGTCACTCCGGTGTTGCATGACTGTTTTTTTTTTACTTTGAACGACAGCTTGACGAATGATAAAAACCGGTGATATTTCAGACTGAAAAGTGAATTGGTGGGCTTAAATTTTTAAAACATTAATAATTTGAAGGGTCACGATTACGCAAATCTGAAAAATTTGTAAAAATGAATTTTAAATAATTTTGTTTAAAATATGGATGATACTAGTATTTTTTGCATACATGTGAAAATCATCAGTGTTGGATAAAGATAAATAAATTGAAAATTTGGGACCGGTTTTTATATAAATTGATTTTGTCAATTAGGTACACGTCTTTTTAGATTTTTGTCATTTTTTTGTTGACCCGAAAATTCCTATCAATATGTAAAAATAAGTGTTTTTTATTAAAATATAGAAAAATGAGGAAAATGCGGTGCTCGAGGTGAAACGTGAAAGATCAAGCTGCCCGTGATTTTCACGAGATATTCCGCCAGCAAAAATGAGTGGGTAAAACTGAAACATACTAAAACTCACAACTCTAGCATTAACATTTCGATTTATGTTTAAAAAAAATTATTAAAATTTCAATTTCAATTTATGTAAAATCCGATGTGCACCTGAAGAGTAAAAAATAATGCTTGGTTTTATGTCCGATTTTTGTTTAAAACACAGCATGACAAATTACACGTGCTGAAATAACGTCATGAGGTGGTATGTTTACGTAGGAATTAGACTTTGGAACTTTGTTGTTTTCACCTTTGTGCACGTTTGCCGTTTGCCCCACTATATATTGCAAAGAAAAACCAATTGATTCATTTTTATTTCGCAACAGACGCGTATTGTGCAGTGCGTAACTGCCCCTTGTTGGTTTCTAAATATTTTTATTTTCTTTAAAATATAAATTGTTATAAATTCAGTCGTTTTTTTTTAAATGTTATGTATTATAAACTAAAATAATATATCGACGTATGTCGATAAATTAAACCTATTTATTTTTGTTGTTGGGTTTTTTTAAAAATTGATTGAAATATATAAAATCAGAAAAAATGAAATTTGTTAATAATTAACACATTTTGATTAAACGTAACAGAAAAAAGCCTAGGTATCCATAATAATAAAAGAATGGCCTTCCAAAAAAAAACAAAAATGGATTCAGTGGAAATCTAAGCACTATTACCCGACTTTAAAGAAAAAATGTTTTTATTTATGACTGGTCACAAATAAACCAAATTTCATCTGTTGGCTACCTAGTCCTTTTTTGTAAAATATTTTAAATATAGGTTTTTTGATTATACTAGCTAGGAACTTATATTATAATAAAACAAAGTCGAAAGAAAATATTAAATATATCAACAAAAAATGGCAAAATAAAAAACCACACCAATTTTTGGAGTCAAAAATATATATTATGGTTTTTTTGAGTTTATTCATACTCAACACACCCATTTAGATTTAAATACCCGTTTTTTTGAAGTTAAAAGTCATTTTTAAAACATTTGTTTATATAAATTTTCTAAAATTGTACACAGTGCGCTTGGTATGTCCATAAAGTATAGGGGTCAATCGTCAATGTGTTAATGGCATGTTACTTTTTTTCTTGAAGAAAATATAATAATCTTCTTTTTGCAATGCAATAACAATTACAAACTAAAACTACCCACCTAACTTATTGTATTTTGTTTTGTCTAATAAAAAAACTATCGTTGTTTACGAAAACTTTCGCGAAATCCGATAAAAAATTATCTATACCCCCAAAAATGAGCGCCACTACAACCGAGCCTCCCTCTTCTTTATTTTTTGCAATAGAATAAAAACTGCAAACTAAAATTAACTCATTTTTTATATATAATAAGTCTTTTGCTACAGAAACTTTCGCCAAATCTGACTACAGTACGAAAAAAACTGTGCCTACGAAAACTACAGTACTCTATCCAAAATGAGCGCCACAGCAACCACCGAAGTGTCTCCGGACTGCTTCGTGCACCGCGTGACTTCCCTCCCGCTGGTGTCTTACGCCGCCCAACAGGCACTGGACACCTACCAGCGCACCAAGAGTTACAACGCTTTGATCAGCGCGGCCCTGACGCTGATGGAAAACAGCGCCACGTACGCGGTAGGCAAAGCCGAACCGGTGTACAATAGATTTCAAAAACCGAGTAAGTTTTGTTTAAGGTTAGAGGAACTGACTTAAATTTGGTCAATTCTTAATTTTGGCCACCGATTGTTATATTTCCCATGCGCAAAATTATGATATGAACTGAGTTTGGCTGGATAGATGACAATTGACATGACGATCTATCGGCATTCTTCAAGTATAACCCAGTCAATTACATAGACTACTTTAAGTATAGACAAACTAACAGTTTAAAAAATCCATTATTTTTCATGAATGTTATTGTTAGAATACTTATAAATATTCTAATCGTGGACTGTAGACCCCAGTTTCCCTAAGCAACCTAAGCAAAACCTAAACATCAAGCGAAATTTAAACGTTAGTTTGATTTTAAGATTTTGCTTAGGCTGCTTAGGGAAACTAAGGTCTACACTCCACGATTCAGGCTGCTCATAAGTTTTATCATTGCAAAATTTTTAAGTTTACATGTTTTTCTTAAGATTTATCAAAAAACTATTTTATTTTAATTAATTGTACTTAAAAAATAAGGGATTTAAACTGTTAGTTCATCTATACTTAAAATAGTTCATGTAATTAAGTGGGTGTGTTGAGTATCAATAAACTCAAAAAAACCATAATATATATTTTTGACTCCAAAAATTGGTGTCGTGTTTTTATTGTCGGGCGCGCAAATAAGGATTCCAGATTACACTGCCATATTCTAGCAGTGGTCTGAAGTAGGATTTATACGCTTGCATTAAATTTTTAACTGATTTAGCAGTAGATGTACAGAAAATAAGTGCAGATCTTTGTAAAGCGCGTTTAGCTATTTTTTAACTATGTTCTGAAAATTTTAAATTATTAGACATATAAATCCCAAGATGCTTAACAGTTGTAGTTTGTTTTAAAATTTGATCATTTACTCTGTAATCATAGCCACAAAAACTGGTTATTATTCCAATATTGAAAGTTTCACATTTATCTTCTGCAAGGTTTAGTTGCCAGGTTTTTGACCACTCTGCCACATAATCAAGATCTTGTTGTAAATTTAAAACTTGCTGATTTGTAGAATCTTTGTTATTAGGATAGAGTTGCGCTAGTTAACTTACTAGTTACAAGTTAACTAGTTAACTAGTGCATTTTTCGGTCTAGTTAACTTACTAGTTAACTTACTAGTTGGTAATTTCGAGCAATTAACTTATTAGTTTACATTTTTGATTTAAGATTTAGATTTAAGATTTTTATTTTTCTAGTAATACATCAAGAAAACAATAGAAAACACAAACACAAAAGTGATTGCAACCCGCTTGAGTTACAAAAACACAGATCACAAAGTTGAGAGAAGACCTGGCTGATTTAGAGTAGAAAAAAAATGACTAAAGGCTTTAGAAAAGTAAAGCTCTTTATTTAGTCATTATTACCATGAGTTAATTTTTCAAAGATTTTTTAAATTGGTACAATGTTTTAGAACTGACTTGATTTTCATTTAGATAATTCCATTTGTTTATAACTCTACTAAAAAAAACTGTATTTTCGGCAATTGACTCTTGAGTGTTCTTTTTTAAGTTTTTTTGAATGTCCTCTGGTTGGATTAGGATTAGGAACAAAATATTTCTCAGGGTTTAAATTTACAAGTTGATTTAAGATTTTAAATGTTTCAAACATATCCATCTTTTCTCTTCTTTTCTCTAAAGTTTCTAGATTAAGTGTATTTAGTCTGTTTATATATCCAGTATCTTTTAATTTGCAAATCTTAAAAACTCGTTTAGTAAAATAACGTTGCACTTTTTCAAAAATGTATTTATCCTTAGCCATATATGGATTATAAACAACACTTGCGTACTCAACAGTAGGACGCACAAAACTTTTATAAGCAATTAGATAGTTTTTAATGGATTGTGATTTGAAACATCTAAAAATTAAGTTGACTGTTTTTAAAGCTTTAATTGCTATTTTTTTACAATGTATTGAAAACTTTAAGTCACTAGTGATGAACACACCTAAGTCTTTTACCATATTAGTTTTAGGTAGCTTCTTATTATTTAAGTAATAATCCGTTTTGTGTACATTTTTACAAATACTTAAATGTAGTACTTCACATTTATTTTCAGATAAATTGAGCTGCCAATCTTGGGCCCATTGGGCAATTCTATTTAGATCATCTTGTAATTTAATTTGATTATCATTTGAGTCTGAGAAACTAGTATAAACCTTTGCATCATCTGCAAAAAGTCTAATTTCTGAATTTTGGACAGAATCGACAATATCATTTTTTATGAAAACTTTTTGTATATAATTTTTTTCATAAAATTAGATGATTTCGATTGTATGAATGTATTTTTATATTTTTAAAATCGGTTTTCGAAAATTTGAAAATATTTAACACTATATTGCAAATAGATAACCAAATTAAGTCCATTTGGTCTGTTTTATACAATTACTACATAGATCAGGTTTAATGATTGATAATTACAATGAGTATACCAATTCACCTATCAAATAAATGTCTTTGGTGTATTCTGCCTTATTATACTCACTGACTAAATTTAACACTTTTATAACCTAATATTGCTTTATGAATGTAATTTTTTAGTTTATTTAGTAATAACTAATCAGAATAAATTATTATTCTTCTAGTTTTATCTTAAAAATATTTATTGGCATAAATATTTGATGCCTGTTCCTTTTTTTAATGACTGTAGTGTAATTTTTCGTTAATTGTTGTCTATAGTAACATAATACTACTACCAATTTCCATTTTTTGCTTAGGTATTATGCGCTATATGTGAAAATTAAATGATAGAAATATTTCTTCAATTGTTTCAATATTTTGTAAAAAAAGCAAAAAAATGTGAAATTTTAGTACTGAGTGGAATTTTATTATGCTATAAAATTTTCAAGAAAACAATTTTTAAACTATAAAAATCATTGATACAATCAAAATCACCCAATTGTACGAAAAAAATTATTTACAAAAAGTTTCAAGCCTGAAAATTGAAGATTTGAGCACATGTAGAATCTGGCAGTTATGTATCTGTTGCACACCCAGAGATCGATTCGCCGACTGTCCAAGAGTATAGGGGTTCATGAACTAACCGGCATTCTGCTCTTCAAGAACAACGCACTCAAAGCAAAGGTTCCCGTAAATTTAGTCTTTTGCAATACGTCTTTCAACATCTCGTCTTCTACAACTCGTCTTATATAATATATTTAATATGTCTAATATATAATATATCTAATATTTATTATAACAAATGTTTTAATTTAAAAACAAAAAACCGTGAATGTTAGCCCTTAGCCAAACCCTAAATTCACATGAAAATACTTTAATCAAACAAATCAAAACAAGAATTCAAACCATGTTCTTGCACTATAATAATAATTGGAAGTTTATCAGTTTCTCGAGATTAATTAATTATACTCAATTTTAAATTTACTAATTTTATGGTTTTTAACTTAATTAACCCTAATTTAATGTTTTTATAGTCTAATGCAGTTAGAAATTATGAATTTTCAAAATTTACATGTCAAAAACGAGCTAAATTGATTCAAAAGGCATTCAAATCGTTTATTTTGTTCGATTTTATGTTCATTCCGTCTAACCTGCACATCAATATATCCTTTGCAGAAGGTGTCCGGAAATTTGATTGCCAGCACTTGATCGCCGAGCATTAGACCGCCAAGCATTTGATCGCCGCAAGATTGCGTAAATTTTATGCAAATTTCTTGTTTTCCTTTACCTCCAGCAAATCAACACAGCACCAGGACTGGGTGTAAACTTGCGCAAACTATTAGGAACTCCCCGCAATTGTGTTAATTTGTGTGCATCCTTTTTATCGTAAAATTTTGCTTGTGACAAAAAAATTTTTTAAGAACATATTGTTAATTAAAAATTTATTAACCTGTTCCCGTAATTGCCTTTTCCTCCGTTACAACCGTAAAACGTTCGTGCGACCTATGTCATACTTCCGTCATACCTAATTTTTTGCGCGCGTAGTGCCCAGTGAGCGAGCAAATTGAAATGGTTAAAGCGGTAGGGTGGAAATATGCAGATTCTTGTCACGGATACAGTGTATTATTTTGGTTATTTCATGTTGCAAAAATTTGCATATTGCTACCGTACAGCTTTAACCATTTCAATTTCCTCGCTCACTGGGCACTATTCGCGCACAAAAAATTATGTATGACGGAAGTAAAACCTAGGTCATGCGAAGAGCTTACCGCGGTAAGGTTTATGTGCGACATTTGTCATACGAAAATACCACCACCGTGAGACGAAGGTTTTACCTTTGTCGTACGAAGGTTTCATGGTTGTAGCGGGGAAAAGGCCTTCACGGGAACGGATTAAAATAAAGTTTAGCTTGGTTTTAAGGTTTTTCTTAGGCTTAGAAAAAACTAAAGTTTTTAGTCTTTATTAAAAAACAACCCAACCCATTCATTAAATAACTATAAATTTATCTATTATTATAAACTTTTGTGTGATTTTTAGGATTTGCTTAGGTTTAGGATAAACAACGGTTTTTTCAAATAACAAATCATTAAATATACATTTATTATAAAAATTGTAGTTTGATTTTCAGGTTAGGCTTAGGTTTTTAGGTTATCTTAGGCTCAGGAATAAGTTTCTTTTTTTTAGTTTTTAAATTACAAACCATTAATTTTGTTTTCGATTTTAGGTTTCGCGAAGGCTTAGAAAATTTAGATTTTTATTTCACCTTTTAAACTAAGCAGCAATGTTGTTTTAGCAACAAAAGACTTTTTTTGCCAAAACAACATTGCCTTGTTTAAATATTTCATTTTAATTTTTTAAAACTATATTCAGTGGAGTTTTTGTTATTATTTTAATGGGGAGTTTATACTACACTGGTGGCGAGTTTTAACGTCTGTTTTTTGCAACACGAGCTGCGGCCATCAAACGCTCGACGGCTGAATATTAGTTTTTCCACAAATATATTTTTTAGGTCCTGAAAATGCTAAAAGTCGAACGTAATTTTGCCATTTTTCGGGCGCTGCTTCTAAAAGTCAAAAACAGCCCAATAGGATTGAAATGGTAATGAAGTTCAAGCCCTTTTTTTTGATGAATTTGGTGTAAAAAATATGTATGTTCAATTTTATTTTTTGATCGCAATACACTTTCAAAATAACCCTATTCTGTTGCAGTTTTTAACGCGTTGACACAAAGCGTTATTTTAGCGGGGCACTGCTCATCTATTTAAAAAAGAATCGGGTCGAAATTTTATATGTGTATACAGTGAACCCTGGGGTAAAATTGTGATGCATTAGGTCATTTTCCCATAATCAAATGGTGCACCAGGCTGCATCACTCTTTAACATACATAAAAAACGACCGACCGCTTGGTAAACATTTGGGGGTAAATAAGGGTTAAATCTTCATTTTTTTGAAAACGAGCATTTTATTAAAATTTTTGAAACTTTTGCGGTCAGTTTGAATATAAGATCTGTAATAGTGGATGAAAATTATCCCCTCAAATGATGCGTCAAACTTTTGGGCCGGCACATATTTTGCATTATGTGTGTAGATTGCCTCCCCCTGGTAGGTACCTTATTTTTTAACAACGCAACTTAAGGTACCTTAGGGAGTTTTAAACAACGCAAAGAGTTAAGGTGGTCCCGATTTAAGGGACCCCTTAAGTTAAGGGGCCCCTTAAGTTAAGGGGCTCCTTATCTTTTTTGAACAATCCACCCCTGACTGCACGTATTATCCCTTGCCCGCCACCACTCTGAAAACAAACGTTAGAAAAACAGGTAAAAAAATATTTTTTAACATTATATTTGACAAATTTATGAAAAAAGTTGCTTTTTCAAAGCTGTTATCGTTCCCATATAATAACTTCTCCTTATACAGTAAGGAGACACAATTTATATATACATCTGACACGCGAGAATAATTGAAAAGGGTTAAATAGTTTATTTTAAGGAAAAATACCTGAGATATGGAAGTGACTGAGCCTTGTACTTTGAGCTCTTCTTTGTTGAAATAACAAGTAAACTTTGTGGTGGTATTAGTTTCAAACGCTAAAGTGGTTAAGTCCTCAAGAAATGTGAAGTCGTCCTTTGAATTTGAGGTTCCACAATTAGCTAGAATATAAGAAAAAAAAACAGTTTAACCTAAACACCTTCAAAGCAAATTAAAGTTAACAAATTTTTAAATTGAAAAAAAAATGTAATAATATCAAAAATATATAATTCTCCATTTTAATTCGCCGAATTAAAATGGCCGCTATGCCATTATAATGGAGGGTGCTTTTCACGTTTCGCCGTAACTGTCCAATACGTGAGAACTCAGACGTCCCGGACTGTATTACACTTGTGAGTATATGAACTGAAATTAAATCATTAAATGGCTATTTTAATGGTTTCTTCTTTATTTGAATTCGCCGAATTATCATTATAATTATTATCATAATTATTATTATTATAAGTATCATTATCTGCCATTATAATGGGGGGTGCCATTTAAAAGGAATGGCTCATTATAATGGCCTACTTTTACTTAGTTTTTTATATAGGAGTTGCGCATTTTTCGGTATATTCTATATTTTTGATAATATTAATAATTATTATAATTATTAATAGTACTTTATTTGTTCGATAGTTTAACTTTTTATTGAATAATGTCATCAAAAATATGTTAAACTGTTAAAATAGATCGTTCAGGTCCACCTGCCATTATTTATTTATAATACCAAAACGCATGAGAGTGGAATTTGTGTGTTGATTATACTTGATTATTCCACACTGTAGATTTTTCTATTTAATAAAATAGATCTGCTAGGACCTGTGGAAATATACGGTTTGTGGAATAATCTACTAGAGGATTTTTCCACGTAAATACTATAGATTATTCTACATGTATCTATGAATTTTGCGTTTACAATTTTTTTTAGTTTGCAAACAAAAACTACGAGTAATAATTTGAATTATTGGACAGTATTATGTAGAAAAAATTTAATTTATGAATTTCGCGTTCAATTGTTTTTAGTTTGCGAACAAAAAACTGCAAATTAGTGATGTTCCAACCCTCCAATATCATGCTCCGGAACTTCGGCCATTTAAGGCGAAGGGACCTCCGGAGCTCACCTCCTTAAATGAGTAATTTTACGCTTTCATAAGCTTGAAATAGATTTAAAATTACTCTTTGCATTTTTAAAACTATTTTTAGCGTTTTGAATAAGTTTAAAAAAATTAATTTACAAAAAATTTTGATCAAATAATCTATGGCATCACTCTTAAATTATTTGTAAATTCAGTACTAAAATATGACGGAGCTCCGAACGCTCCGGGGTTGCTCCGGAGCTCCTAAAAGCGAAGCTTACCTCCGAAACTACAGGGCTTCGAAGCTCCGGAGCTCCGGGGCTCGGAGCTCCGGGGAACATCACTACTGCAAACGTAAAATTCTAGGATGATGGTTTTTCCACGTAATGTTGTCAAATATTCCTGGGTATTTTTTGTAGCATCCGACGTACAAATTAAAACGTAAAATATTTTAAATAATTTGAATTATTCGACAATATTATGTAGAAAAATTTCATTTAGGAATTTTGCGTCCACAAATTTTTATTTTTACATGATAAAATGGCCCCACGTAATAATACCAGCGTAAAAATTCCTTCAACATTTGACTTTTTTACAAATAACATTCTGGTAAAAATACCATCAGGTAATTGACAATTGACAATCTGACTGATTGACCTTCGGGCTTATTTTTCCTGAACCTAAGCAAAACCTAAAAATCAAGCTAAATTGATCGATGGTCAATTAGTCCGAATGTGAAATTACCCAATGGTATTTTTACCCGAATGTCATTTGTCGAAAGTTTTTTTACCGAAGGTATTTTTACGCAGGAATAATTACTGGGAACAGATAAAATATCTATCTATGTATTGTTTAACACATAATTAGAACGTGCAAGTTCCAAACGCGATACAAAAATCGGTGGCAAAAACATCTTTCTAAGTGAATTTTGACTTGTATTGACCTATTTAGGTTATTTTTTTTATAGATAAGGACATTTAGGATAACCTTTAGCATACAAACTAATACTATTTTTTTAGCTTTTGAAACAACTTTTTTCAATTTGAAAATCTTCAAATCAATTTTTTAACAAAACCGAATAAAAAAAATCAATTTTTTAATTGCCTTTAAATTTTTTTTTTTTTTTTTTTTTTGTTTGTGTATGGGGGCATTTGTTTTATGTTTTTGTAGATGACTGCCTTTTTAAAAAAAAAAAAAAAAAAAAAAAAAAAGGAAAAATAAACATTCAAATGTCTGTCGAAAGTTTTACCGAAGGTATTTCCAGAATAATACTGAACAAAAAATATCTATCTATTATTTAACACATAATAAACGTGCAAGTTCCAAACGCGATACAAAAATCGGTGGCAAAAACATCTTTCTAAGTGAATTTTGACTTGTAGACCTAAATTTTAGGAGGCTTTAAAAGTATTTAATATTATAAAAACGATACAAAAGGACCATTTTATGTGATAACCTTTTAGTCATACAAACTTTAATACTATGTTTTTTAGCTTTTGAAACGACATTTTTTTACAATTTGAAAATCGTTTCAAATCATCTCTTTAAGCAAAACCTGAGTAAAATAAATTCAATTACCCTGTTTAAAAGAATATCCCCACGTAATAATACCAGCGTAAAAATTCCTTCAACATTTGACTTTTTTACAAATAACATTCTGGTAAAAATACCATCAGGTAATTGACAATTGACAATCTGACTGATTGACATTCGAGCTTATTTTTCCTGAACCAAAGCAAAACCTAAAAATCAAGCTAAATTAATCGATGGTCAATTAGTCGGAATGTTAAATTACCCAATGGTATTTTTACCCGAATGTCATTTGTCGAAAGTTTTTTTACCGAAGGTATTTTTACGCAGGAATAATTACTGGGAACAGATAAAATATCTATCTATGTATTGTTTAACACATAATTAGAACGTGCAAGTTCCAAACGCGATACAAAAATCGGTGGCAAAAACATCTTTCTAAGTGAATTTTGACTTGTAGACCTAAATTTTAGGAGGCTTTAAAAGTATTTAATATTATAAAAACGATACAAAAAGACTTTTTTTTTAATTTATATAATATCATATGAACCAAAAAAATAAAGTCGCGCTCAGCAGCATTGTTAAAACTGTACTTTGTCAACGTCAAATAACAGCAAAAATTGCAAACTTTTAAAAATAATACGTTACTCCCTGAGGGCAATAAAACGTTTTTGATAGTAAATTTACATAAAACTTTATCTAAAAAATTATTACCTGATATTAATAAATAAACCATCACACTCGAAAGCCATAAATTCAAACATCCCATTTTTTCCCAAGTTTATTCAACCGCACAGCGGATATGTAAGTGATAAAAATGATTTTCTCTCATACAGTTTTTGTTGTCAAACATTTGAAAAACAATAATGCCGGATACACAGGGATATAAATAAAGTTGTTTAATATTTCTAATGTGTCTAAAATACCAAAAACTTCAGATTAGTTGAACAGTTTAAAATAAAATTTTGAATTGATTTGAAGTTGTTATAATTACTTTAATCCTTCTATGAATTTATAAAAAATAAAATTTCCAACATAAGATCCTAATTAAAACTAGCCTTGAAAAATTCTTTATGAATAGAGCAGAAAAAGAAGGCGATTTTTCCCCGGGCGTCTGTTTAGACAGAAAATATGTGGACTGAAGATAAACCAAACGTAGCTGCTACTGTTCACTTACGTGACTAATTTAGACAGGCCCACACAGGGCCTGTGCCAGGATTTTCGAAAGGAGGGGGTCTGACCCTAAAAAACCGGCAATGGTATATAAATGCGGCGCGAAACGCCGCATTTTGCGCTGCACGGAAACAAACCGTCCGCTGTGGGGTCTAAAGAGTGTCCCCCTGAGCCGCCCGAGGCGAAATTTGTGTTGATTTAGCATTTAAAATGAGCGAAACTGAGCTTAAAAATACCTTTTTACATTGAACTTAAGGCAGAAAGGTCAAAAAAATCCACTGTTTGTATACCCCAAGAAAAGAGGTAGGGAGAGGCAGCGGTCATGATGGAGTTACTTTTCCTTTTATCCTTCCCCCACCCCTCAACCTACCTCCACCTTCCTAAATTTTTACCACGGCCAACCCAAAAAGGGGGGCATGGCCCTCCTGGCCCCCTCCCCTGGCACAGGGCCTGCGCCCACATGACTTTCATGCGGAAAAATTTTTTCGTTCTCATAAGATCAGCTAAATTTAGAAAACTCAATGCGTCTGTGCAAATTATAATTTATATTGTTAATTTATAATGTTAAGGTTTCTCTTGATGGTTTTCACTGCAAAACGTTCAGTAGTAAAGCAATATCAGAACAAAGCAGAAATGACGGTTTTTTACTTACACAGAAATTATTTGTGAATTATTAGTATTATATTTTAGAATATTCAAATGATAAAAAATTTGACAAATTGACAAAAAGCAGGAAACAAACGATGTTCTTGTTTTTAATTTATGTGAATGAAATTCGAAAA
Source organism: Microlaimidae sp. YZB2_3 (assembly GCA_030248175.1). Lineage (NCBI taxonomy): Eukaryota > Metazoa > Nematoda > Chromadorea > Desmodorida > Microlaimidae > Microlaimidae sp. YZB2_3. The sequence goes on along the minus strand of JASAMX010003600.1, from coordinate 29,633 downwards.
TTATAAAAAATCTAAAATTTTTTTATAAAAATGAAGTTAAAATTTAGTTTTATGAGAGTTTGATAACCTCAGCTCTGTCAAAGTGACTACGCTTTAACCCATTGCGCAACGAGACCATCGGAGAATCAAGTTCGAAAACACATAAACAAACAATCCCTATTAAATCAAATTCAATTGGTTGAAAAAGTGACGTCAGATTCTCGTGATTTAGAGATACTTAATGGGGGGCTTTTTTTAATCCAAAGAACAACTGTTGCAGCCACGTTGGGTTTATCTTTAGTCTGAGCTGGACATTATGTGGATCATAAAAAAAAAATTTGTATTTGGTTTGGGCAGCTGGCCACTAAAAAAGTTTTATTGTATGGTAATGATTTGTTTATACGCTGAACTAATTTCACAGCCCTGTTAAATTTGTTTTTTAGTTTGATGAAATGTCAATTGAAAAAAATCATACTCACAGCAAGCTTTGAAAAGCGCGAAATTGCGGAACTTTTTCAATAAGAAGATTATATTTGTATGTGTGAGAAACAACTAACTTCCAATATTACAATATAAAGACGGCGAAACAAATACAATTCTATTTTTAAAAAATTTGGACCAGATCCACTTTGAACTTAGACCGTTTTGCGCGTGGACCGTTCCGCGTAAAAAACAGTCCAGTCTGAAGTGTACCCGGTCGCTGTACTCCACAACCTACCCGCATATGAGGCATAAGTTTTATTTCCTGGAAAAGCATGTGACTTTATTGCTTGCTATTTTTTGTAAATTTTAATTTAATTTGCGTGTTTTTTTTTTTTCTGTTGTGTTTTTTTGTTCTTTTTTTTTTTTTTTTTTTTATTTTTTTTGTTTTTTTTGTGTTTTTTCTTGTGCGTGTGTTGTTGTGCTGTGCTTTGTGCTTTTTCCTTCATATAAAATGTAAATTTCCATGAATTTTTGAAGTTCTCCGAAAAATTGGAAAAAATCTTTTAAAATTTTTCCAGTAATGAGATAATAAACTTTTATAAATGCAGCTGTAAGTATCAAAAAATTAATAATTGCTTAGAAATTTTTTATGGCTAGTAATACTATCCGGAGCTCCACTAAAAATAGTTTTAAAATGTCGCACAAACAACTTAAAACATGAGATTAAGAAAGCTTCAGATTATATTATTCATTTAAGGAGCGGATTTCTGAAGCTACCACCCTTTTCGCGATTAATTTATATAATTCCATAACATTATGAAGAATCCAAAGCCAATATATAATTATATGACATCATACCATCGTCATTATGCCTTTTTTTGCAAAAAAGTGGTAGTGATAATTCATTCCTAAAATTTCAATATTTTGCCTTCAAATTATTTCTCAATGTTTATTTTTTTAAAGGAAAGTGGAGTAAAATATTTTTGTTCTGGGACCTATTCCACGAACTTATAATTTTTACAAGTTACAAATGAATTCTTTCATAAAGCCTCGTTTCATTTTAGTCCCGGAAATAAATTGCAGCGAGTTTTATTTCAGTCCTGCTTCGTGTCAGTTTTATATCATTTTATTCACACTCGCTTCATTTCAGTCCTGAGAAAATTCGATCCAAATCTAGTATTACATCGCTGAACAATTGTTGCAATTTTTGTACTAAATATATAGATGCCAATTACTCATTTTGCATTGGCATACAAATCTGAGTGTTTTTATTCATTTAAAACCGTTTTATTTCATTTTTGTCCGGTTAGTTTATCGTAATTAATTTTAAAAAAATTCGCTCGAAAGTATATGAGTAATCATAATGGGAATGCGACAAGAACACGATAGACAAAAACATTTTATTTAAACGGAAGTTTTTTAGTGTAAAAAGTTATGACGCTTTAACATCATTTTTACCCAATGAGCGTTTAGAAAAAAATTGACCTCTAATAAACATAAAGATTTCTAATTTTTAGCTCGCCCACTTTGATTTTTAAAGAGCAAAACATATAGCCACAAATCACGAATAGTATACTTTACTTTACGGTGCTACATGTAATATTCTAACGTAAATAAATTTAGAAATACTTGAATAAATTAAAATCTTGTTACGCCTTTTTGTTTATGAAATTTTTGCATTAAAAATGTTTAACTTTTGCCGTTTACCGTTGATTATGCAAAAAATGTTCAAATGCAAAAAAACAAAAAAAATGTAGCAAGCAAATATCATAACGATAGCTGCAGTACAATTCAAAAGTCAACGTGTTTATTTGAGATAAACCATCAAAAAACATCAAAACTTTGCCATTACAAACACGAAACTATGCAATGTTTAATCAGAAAATTGATGGTTAAAATGAACACCAATGTAATAATTCGTTAAATTTCAAAACTGAACTAGCACTAAGTTGCTTCTGGGTTAAATTATTCCAATTTAAAGAAAACTGTTGCAAAAAAAAATTTTTTTAGGTTCATTCATTTTTTTTTAATTTTTACTTTTAATGTATGTTTTCCGATTTGATTAAGATTAATTCTGAAAAAATTTTACGAACGAATAGTTTTTTGATGAATTTATTTTGTAATATTCAGCCAGATCATAAATATTATGTCGAGTCCATCCTGTAGTTTTTTTAGGTTTAAAAATTTTAGCCTGTCTTCATAGTTAACATATTGCAAATCACATTTCTTATATAATCTTAATGTAAATTTCCGTTGTGTTTTTTCAAGCAAATAAATAAATCATATTAAACAAATCTGCAAACGGATAAAAACTTTTAAAATGCAACATAAAAAACCAGCTTTCTCAAACAGATAGAAGATAGATAGAAGATTTTATTTCTAGCAAAAAAAAAGTAAACACAAAAAGAACATAATTAGTGTAATATTTGTAATTGCAACCCAGTTGAGTTACAAATACACAAACACAAAATACACACAGAAATAATCACGACAGGAGTCCTGGCTTGCTAGAAATTAGTGACTAAAGGCTTGTTCTAAACAAAGCTCTTCATTTAGTCATTTAACTCCAAGAAGAATTTTAGGATGCTTACAGTCTTAATGATTTTTTAAACTGAATTAATGAATTGGCGTTTACTTGACTGTTTTCAAGGGAGTTCCCTTTTGGAGGGACTCTATTGAAGAAATGAAACTTTCTACAATTAACTCGAGTATGTTGGACTTTAATTTTTTTTGAATGACCTCTTGTACAATTAGTATAAGGAATAAAATATTTACTGGGGTTTAAGTTTACAAGACCATTAATAATTTTGTATGTTTCAACCATATCTGTTATTTCTCTGCGTTTTTCTAAAGTATCTAACCCAAGTATATGTAGTCTACTTTCATAATTAGTATCTTTTAGTTTACAGAGTTTAAAAACTCTTTGGTGAATGATCTCTGTACTTTTTCTAGTAAATATTTATCCTTCATCATATAAGGGTTCCACACAGCACTTCCATATTCAACTGTTGGCCGTACAAAGCTCTTATATGCAGAAAGATAATTTTTTATGGATTTAGATTTGAAACATCTAAAGATTAAATTAAATATTTTCATTGCTTTTGCAGCTATTTTTTGACAATGATATGAAAACTTTAAATCTTTACTCATATAAATTCCTAAATTTTTAATTAAATTAGTTGTAGGGTAACTGATTTAATTTCGGCCACCTTTTTTTATTTTTTTGAATAAGTTTTTTCTGGCTTTTTTAATCAAGCCAAAATTTGGCCTAAAAATCAAACAATAGCTATATTTGTTATTCCAGTGCAAAATTTGAATATTTCTGTTACACTTAAAAATCAGTAAAAGTTTAAACTTTTTTTTTAAAAGTGGCCGAAATTAAGGCGCGTGCCATTTATTTCGGCCACCTACAAAAAACTGGCCATAACTATTGTTTAAACGAACAATAAAATTTTCTAAAGGTTGCAAATTTACCCTTAGGTATTGTTCTTGGTACATATAACTTATTTTTTCCCGTTTGCGAACTTTAATAGTTATTAGCAAGACTTTAAATAATTATGTCAAAACCTTAAAAAAACAAGTTTTAATAATTTGTATTTTATGTTCAATTTTTATTTTTGGCTTAAAAAACATCAAAACAAAGTCAAACGAGCAAAAAAAATTCTTTATAAATACAGTAGTACAATGATATTTAAAAACAGCAAAAAACGGCAGGTTCTTTCACCTAAATTTTCAGGTGGCCGAAATTAACGGAATCTTAAAATGCGCAGTTAGTTAAACGCATAGGAAAATGATTTTGAAGAAAATATCAAAACATGAAAATTAACAACTTTGAGCCTTAAATAGAAGATATTTTAAGGTTATATAATGTTTCGTTCTAAATTTGATGCAGTTTAAACACAAAGCAAAAATTAGGAAAATCACAAAAAAATCACTTTTTGTATAAAAATGTTGATAATTTTGAATAACAAAAATAAAAAAACTTTTGCAAAAACACTTTATTCAACATTAATCCAGTTACTTTTGTGCTAGTTCTTTTGTGTTTTAAAAATAAGCCAATTTTCTAACACCCTAAATTGGTGGCCGAAATTAAGGCGTGGCCGAAATTAAGTCAGTTACCCTAGGTAATTTCTTATTACTTAAGTAATAATCCATCTGATTTTTATTATCTAAACAGTTTATGTGTAACACTTCACACTTATTTTCTGACAAACTAAATTGCCAATTACATGCCCATTCAGCTATTTTGTTCAAATCATCTTGTAATCTATTTCTATTGTCATTTTCTTTTGAAAAACTTGTGTAGACTTTTGCATCATCTGCAAACAGTCTTATTTCAGAATTTTGAACACAGTCCAAAATATCATTTATGTAGACTAAAAACAAAAAAGGACCCAAAACTGAACCCTGTGGTACCAAGCTGGTGACTTTATATGCTGATGAAACAGTATCATTTATTACAATTTTCATTTCTTTATTGGTAATAAAAGCTTCCAACCATTTCAAAATCCTGCCTGAAACTCCGTATTTATTTAGTTTATACAAAAGCTTTTGATGTGATACAGTATCAAAAGCTTTTGCAAAGTCTAAATAAACAACATTAATAGACTTTTTATCATTAACTGCTAAAGTCCAATCATTATAACAATCTAGGATTTGTGTAACTGTTGAGCTTTTATTTTTAAAACCATGCTGAAGATGAGATAATATTGTTGCGAAAAAGAAAAAGCTCAAACTTTACAATTTGCTCCATTATTTTGCAAGAAAAACAAGTAAGTGAAATTGGACGATAGTTTTCTTTTTGACATTTACGAAATTTTTTGTGTACAGGAGTAGTTAACGCAATTTTCCACTCATATGGTAGTTCACCTGTATTAAATGATTTTTGAAAGATTTTTGAAAGAGTCAAGCGTTTTAAGAATAATGCTGGTATGCCATCAGGTGAGCGAGACAGTTTATTTGGACTGTCTTATTGGATTATAAAAATTATCACTTTTTGTAAATCATCAGTTTCTAAACTATCATTTTCACATTGAATTTGAGGGATAGAATCTTTAAATTTAATTTTTTTGTTTATATACTTGAAGAAATAGCCAATATCTTGTGACTTTAAAACTTCTTCTTCTAAATCAGAGTTAAATTTTTTAACGCTTTTTGCATATTCTTTTGAAATTTTTTAAATTTTTCTTTAAAATTTGTAGTTTTTGATCTATACTTCCAGATTTTTTTTTTATTTTGCAATTTAAAAATATGTTTTGGATATTGACATTTCTTATTAGTATGTTTTTTATGTTTACTTATTAATGGTACATGTAACATTATACTCTGTCTTATTATTTCAGTAAAACAATCCCAATACTCTTGAACTGTACTTAAATGTTTAAATTTATTATCCCAGTTCACTGTTGCAAGAAGCATAGCTAACGACTTGGGGCGGCTAACAGAAACTATTACTTAAAATAAAGCCAAAATCGTTTAAAAATGATAAAAATTAAGAAGCAAAGCAAATTACAATGCTACTGTTAACAGCAATATGAAAGTACGACCTTCTGCTGTGCTATTAAAAACCTTATACTATACTATTCGGCTATCAAAAACAAAGACTACTAATAATAGCAACGGAAAAAAACGTTGCGTTTGTATGCGGATAAAAAAACCTACCTACCTACATTTATGGCAATTGATTAGGATATTGAAAGAACGCTTTTTTCAGCACGGCCCACCTTCTTAATACGGCTTACCAATCAGAGACACTCTGCACCCTTCTTCGCCGTGAGAAAAAAACTTGCCTTGTATTCGGGTAGGTTTCGGAGCACCCGCGGGTACAAAAGTTTGATGAATAGCTCCGAAAGAGGCGGTACCATAGTTTGAACCATGAGTTTTTAAATTTTTAAAAATAAATTATTTTCTATTAATTCTGTTTTGCTAGTGCGATACAGACAGAGTCAATTTTTTTATGCGATGATTTTTTTTTTGTAAAAATCTTATCCCTGACCCAAAAGCTCACAATAATTTTTTGTTAAAATATCCTCAGCTGTTTGGAAATATGACTCCCAAAATCAAAATAGCGTTTTTTGGTAATTTTGTACCTGAAAGATTACTTATTGGGTATAAAAGTTTAAGTTACAAAAATAATGAATTTGAAAAAATCGGCTATTTTCTACTTTTTTAATACAGTACTTGTTGAGGTATTGCGTTTTTCGTACAAAAAACCTGCGATTTTTTAGGTTTAAAACAGGGAGCATTGTATGAAAACATGTCGGGTTAACCTAATTCTGATTTCGGTGTAAGATATAACAGCGTGTATCGTATGGGCAAAAAACAGTCCACAGTCCAGTATTTTCATTTATTTTCTTATCAAAAATAATCTAATAAAGCATTCTGTTTAATTCTGGAATTTAATAGATTTTTAAGGATTCATTGGTAAATTTTGATTACTTTTGAACGTAATACTCAACCTGATTAAACTTTGGTTTCTACATTTGAAGACAAACAACGTGTTTCTTCGTCAGAAAAAGGCTAAAACATACAATACAGCTTGAAAATTTTTTAAAAAATACAAACAACAAAATACAACTACGAAAAATTTGTCCATCTTTCAGAAAAAATATTACTATTGGTAGTAACTGAAAAACTGAGCGATAAAAGTAGAAAAACGGCTAATGTTTAAAACGTCAAATCAAACGAGTTAAAAATATTATTTTCTTTTTGAAATTGTTAACTCGTTTCATAAGCCATTTTTTCTAAAAGAGTTTTATCGCTTTATTTTTCAATTATTACCAATAATGCTACTTTATGTATATATTTAAAATTTATATATTTTAACAAACTTTACCACTTTTGTACTTGATTATTTAATGTATTGTAAAACGTCTTTTTTTTCTCAAATAAAATCACAAATTTTTAGTACAGCAAACGCAAAATTTCAACAAATATTTCACCAGTCTTAACAATCAAAGTATCCAAAAGTAAAAAGTTACCGATTTTTTTTGAGTGGATTATTTGAAAGTTAAATTGTTATACTTATTGAGAAATTTTTCACCTACAAAATCACCGTAAAATGCTATTTTAAGTCAAATCTCCTGAACCGCTGAAGATATTTTAACAAAACGAAATTTGTGTGCTATTGAGAACAGGGGTAAAGTTTTCACAAAAAATCATCGAAATTAAAACTAAAAAGTTTGACTGTGTAGCGCGCTTTTAAATTTTAGAGCGTATAGGGTAGTGCATTTAATTTTGGCCTTTTCCAAATCTGGCATTTTTGATTTTGGACTATATCTTTGGTAATCTTGGACGGAATACGACGTTTGATAGTTCAAATGAGAGCTAATTATATGTAGATGACCGTCGTAAGCTTTTTATTTGTTATGTTATGATATTTTAGTGTGAATTTGTGTGATTTACAAAAAATTACTCGTTTTTAAAACATGGGCATTTCATGATTACGCAATAAATTGGTTTAAAAATTAAATTGTCCTGGCAAAGTTTAGTCTATTTTCCGAATTTTTAGTCCCCGTAGTTCGACGTTGCGTCTGTGGTGAGCAATCGTTATAAAATAAAATAGTGTAATTTCGGCACACATATTGCTGTAGGTAAAAACGGGTTGAATTAAGTGGTCGGGTGTTCAATTGTAGTTGTAAATAGTTAAAAGACAACGTTGAAATGTGTAGGGGTAATAGCACTTCACTTAAACTCGAATAAGGGGATCCTTTAAAAAAATGCCGAAATTAAATGCACTTTTTTTCCCAAATTTTGCTCATTTTGATACTATTTGGTATTTTAGCTGTAACTTTTTGCCAGTTATACGTTGAACAACAAGTAGAAGCTTAAATTAAAGAAAACTGTCTGGAGATAATGATAGGTTTTTAAATTTTTGAAAATGATGATTTTTTGACTAAAAAACAATCGATTGATTTTAAAGTTCGATTGATTTTAAATTAAATGCATACATTTAATTTCGGCAATTTTCCATTTTTCTAAAAACTGATTTAATTAGGTAAAAAACAATTTTCGTAGAGTGAAACTTTTATGACGCAACGCAGTATTGTAAAAGCTTTAAAATGAGCTATCAAGCATGAAAATCGGGCCATACAGTGAAAAGTTACATTGGGAAAACGAAAAAGTGCCGAAATTAAATGCACTACCCTATATTTTGCAAAGCATGTAAACAATTTTAAAAAAATTATTACAGTTAAATTATATCTGGCTGACCTTTACATAAAAATTAGCATGAAGATGTTTCCCATGCCATATATGCAGCAGAATTTATATTTCGGTAATAAAAAGGGTTTTATTTGGTTTGTAACACCCTCAAGCTCAAATGCAGTTTTAAATTTTGCAAAATTTTCAACCGCAAAATTACAAGTCTATTACCACTAGTAAACCTGTTAGAAACTAAGTCTCTGTGGTAACGAGCCAAATTGTTTAATAAGATATATTGCAAAGGGGTCCTAAAAGTAACCGGAACAGTAATATATTAAAAGGTTATAACTGGGAAATTTAATATAAATCTTTGTACTTTTCCTTCATAATAGGAAGCAGCATATAACTTCATAAAAAACATAACGTCAAAGGATTCGAACGGCTAAGTTGGTGAGAGTTAAAAATGGGTAGATTAAATCCAGTCCTCGAGGAAACTTACATCCTGTTTATTAATAGTGTCTTATCACGGGAGGCGCGTATAGTTCTGCTTATTATCACCTATAGTGAAAAATCAATGGTCGACCCGTTCATCTCATCGCCTTAAAATGCCGAACCGAACTGACGATAATAACGTGGTTAAAAGGGCAAAATAAGCCACAATTTGTATAAAATACACGAGACTGTGCCTCATTTTGGTCTTCTAACAACACCCTAATAATTACGGAATGAGTCACAGTTACGTGTATTTTATAATGACAGTGGCACATTTCGCCGAACTGACGATAATAATTATGAAGCAAGCGACTGTGGGAATATAGTATATAATAATTATAAACCATAAACCGAATCCCAGCTTACAAGCTGCCAGCAATTGTTAAGGACCCCGCTGATAAGAGGAGCCGCGCAGGATTGATGATAAGCGCTTATCGCCGAAAAACGCAACTGGTCGCGCCGCCCCGGAATCTTGTCGCTAATTGAGGCTATTTTCTTTCTTCTTTTAAAAACACGAGCGAAATTTTCTTTTTTCGACTAAAAAAAGCAAAATTCCGCACGGTCGCCGCGTGTTTTCAGAATTGCCTCTAGCAAGCCGGGGAACGCTGAGCCCTAAGTTGGGAAACCCTCCTTTTGAGTTAAAAATTTTGACACTATGACTTTTTAGCTAAATTAAGGATCTTGAAAAAACAGCACCAAGTTAAAAATATTGGGGCCAGGATTTCACTAAGGAATTATTAGTAGAGAACTTTCAGGCGTAATATGAGATTAGTGGTGCGGTTTGTTGGTGCCAGCAGATATAGTTAAGGAGATCACTTAAAAAGCCGTAGGTTGTACCACTAATTATGGAGCTTTTTTGGCGTAAGTTACAGACTTGGTTGAAACTCTAAATTGGTAATTCACAGCCCTATATTTAGGAAACTGCCCTCAATGAGAGAACTTGTGATAAAAAATGCACGAAATTTGCAGTTAAGAACCCTCAGTTGGAACCTTAGTTCTAAGTTAGCAGCTTGATTATCGCAAGCTTAAGAGAACCAGGACACCTGATACAGAAGCTTGTAGCCCTAAATTGGAAAACTTGAATCTCTAAGTTGGGAGCTTACCGCGGTTAGTTACACAATTTATATATAACCTGTTCAGTTGAATTTAGAACGCTAAGTTAGGATCTTGGAGCTAAGTTGACCAATTGGACTCATAATTTGGAAACTCGGAGATATAACAGGTGGGATAAAAATTAAAAACATTTTAAGCATAATCTGGTAGACATGGAACAATGAAAGGTCTATGCATTTTTATGCCAAGAAACCTTAAAATCCGAAATTAAAGAATCTGCTAGGTTTGAAAAAATCGTTAATAGTGAATTTTAGTTTTTCTAAGCTGGATAAGCAGAACCGTAAATCTAAATTTAATTTGTTTTTTTATTTAAATTTTGTATATGTTTATTTAACTATATGTCAAATCTTTTTTTATTTTGATATTTTTTTGTCAAAATCCCCACCCACAATATCTGAAAAATATTGTTCGTCAATAATTATTAGCGCTTCAAGAGATATTATCCTCCAAACAGAATATTTTTTTCGATAATTTTTGCTTGAAACTCTGCTATAGCAGAATACTCTCCTAAATTGGAGGGTTTCATGTCAGTACTAAAACCACCAAAATGGGGTATTTGAGGAATACTTCCCTCCAAAAAGTTTTTTTTGGTATACCCCTTGGGGAAGGGGGTATAGCAGCCCCCTCTCCAAAAAAACCCTGGGAAGTTACCCACCTATACTCTCAATACATCGTTTTTAAATTTTACTAGCAATAAAAATATCAAAAACCTTAGGGTATGCCGTTTTAGTTTTGAAATCGTAATAAAAAATTCGAGTTTAAAAAAAAAATCTCCTACTAACTCATATTCGAGTTACAACTTCACAACCACCTCAAAGTTATTAGCTTCACACACAACCACCTCAATATTTACCTCTGTGACCTAATTGTTCAGTGTTAAGATGCCAGTTTTAAGAAGTTCAGATTTTAAGTTATTTTAAAAACGCTTATGTTCCTATTTTTGCTCGAAACTTATGTATTATTTTGACTCATTGTTTAAAATTATTTGGCTTATTTAAAATAAATCACATATTTTTGATTAGCGCAGAATTTATTTTTAGTTTGGTGCAGACTGATTGCAATTAGTGTGTAAAACAGTCTGCGCATTATTTTCGTAAAAAATTTTACGCTTTTTGAAAACACTCTGATTCGTTTTAAATCCGCAGAATAAGTTTGTTGAATGAGTAAATTTTTTTAATTTATTTTGTAGAATAAGGTTAAGATGGCTATAAATTAGTGATGTTCCTCAGAGCTTCGAAATTCGAAGCTTTGGAGCAACCAACAAGCTCCAGAGCTCCGCCCTATTTTGGTACTAAATCCATGAAAAATTAAAAAGTAATAATACAAAATAGTTTATGAAAAATTTTTTGTGAACTATTTTTTTTAACTTTTAAAAAACAATCTTAAAAAATTCTAAACATGCTAATAGAAGAACTTAGAACATATTTCAAGGTTAAATACGCTTAAAATCGCTCATTTAAAGGGTGGAGATCCCCTCCACCTTTAATAGCCGAAGCTCCGGAGCATTTTAGAGGGTAGGAACATCACTAGTATAAATCTTTCAACCCACAAACTGCAAGCACTGATAAAAAACTTTTTATTTATTTTTGATAAATTTTTTTTATTGTTGCAATATTTGTTGACATATAGCATCTGTTTTGCCATGCAAAAAATGCGATTTTTTGCTTAAATTGCGTGAAAATCTATAAGCATATAAATGTTGCGGCAAACTTAAGCGTGATTTGATCAAAAAAATTTTGAGCAGGAAACAGAACAATAGGCATAATTTTTCTTATTGTCTCTTTAAAAATTGCTGAGATTGTTGGAATTTCTTAACAAGAGATTTTTATCCGCTTTTTTTTAAACTATAGTTGATTTATATCTGGCTGACGTTGAAAATTATGTTAGTATGCAGACATGAGCGGACCAATTAAAATTGTGCGGTTATGACGTTTTTTATAAAAAACAAATAAAAACGCAGAATTGTTTTAATTCCACTTTTTTACAAAATATACAAAAATTAACCAACTTTAGCCATTTAAAAATTTGCACTTGGGTTTTAAACTGAATAATTTGATAAATAATTATTAAAATACGGGTTTTAATCCTTATTATTAAACCACTTTCGTTTAAAATTTTAAATAGTTTTGTTATTACATAGTCGAATCAATGCTGCATTTATCGAGGTCAGCTAGATTTTATTTGCCTATAAACACTTCCTGCACTGATATAAAATACACACTTAAACACTAATTAAAATTAAAAAATATTCGACTACATTTTTTTATCATTATAATATTAAAAAAATGTCGAAAAAATTTTATGATTCTTATATAGTAGGTTTACTTGTTAACTGCCGCGTTTAATGACAAAATTTTTGTTTTTGATGGTTTTTTCTCAAATTTTACCGTGCTCCTTTAAACCTTGTGAATTTTTGTGACTCTCTTTTTTTTGGCAACGCGTTTTAAAAATCATTTTTTGACAATTAGCGACGTGTTTTTAACTTTTTATTATCCTATGCTATGCGTAACAAGTCCGTTAATTTTTTTTAGCACAAAAAAGATTTCAACCAAAAAATGAATTTTTAACAAGCTGAAACGAATGCTAAATATTTAGCTTTCTTAAATAGCTTTAAAATGTAGTCTGAGACTAAAATGTTTAAAGACTAAGACTAGTCTGAGTCTGAAATGTGGTCTTTTCACATGTATCATTCAGTTTAGATTATTAATGTTCTTTTGAATTTCACATTTTTATTAATTTCCTGAATAACTACAACACTACTGAAGCAATTACTTTGAAGTGTTTTTTAAAAAAAAATTTTACTTATTAAATACGATAAAATAGTCGTAGAATGTGGCAAAAGTAATTTAAATTATTTTAATATTAAATAAATTATAGGCTTATAGGGAGCGGAATAGCTTCGTGGACAGAGCCCAGAACATAACCACGTCAGAATTTTCGGGACCTCAAAATGTCATATAGTATTCGTGATCGCGTCATATTTGTTTTGCTCTTTGGCAGTGGTTGTGTTAGGAGCTGTTAGAATCACTTTCAGCCAATAAGCACTTGAGAAAAAATTGGGTCTCCAATAGATGAAAGATCTCCATTTTTTTCCCAAGCCCTAATTGGCTAAAAATGATTCTATAAGGTCATAATTCTGTGAAGGTCTTTAACACTGAACGATTTCCTTTTAAATAGGAAGGTTTCGACTATCGTAACAATCAAAAAGTAAAGACATCAGTAATATATCTACGTAAAATTATATAGACAGCGCCATCGTAACACAACATTACCATAAAATTGCTAACCGATACTATCGCAATCACAAATGCATCGCAAATCGCAAAAGAACTATTATTTTTGTTTAAAGGCTAACGAAACTCAACGGGACTGTAGAGGCGACGGAGCGATCGTGACAGCCGCCGCGCAAAATAATTATTAAAAAAATTAAAAAAAAAACAATAACAAAAATGCATTTTGAATTAACTTTATAACGCGGCCCGAAGTGGGTGAAAAATACAGCTAGAGCGGCATTAAATGTTTTGATTTTGTAAACGCAGCAAACTGAGTCAGCTTATTTTATGATTTACATAAGATAGGCCAAAATTTTGTACAAAATCTCTAATATTTATTCTATTATGAATATATTAATATAAAAACATATGTAGTTAAAAAATATATATTATGACAGAAAGTAATTTTTATGCTTTTTAATATCCTTTTGCACAATAAATGACGTTTTCATATAAATTAGTATATTTTTATTTTTTTATTTTGACCGTTTCGGATATTTAAAAATGGAGTTGAAATGAAATGCTGGCATTAATCCAACAACATTTAGTGTTTAAGTAATGTGGCTTCCTGTTGGCATTCCAGTTTAATCTAAATGCCCTTCAATAAAACATTAACGTAACAATTTTTTTTTGATTTTGAAAACTAAACTATAGGTACATTTGTCGCAGCTGCGACTCTCGCCTTTTAGTATACGCCAATAATCGCTTAGAATTCGGTCCAACTTTTCTTCGGCGGTAAAATCGGGAATGCGTTTACATTCTTTCAGTGTTAAATTACTTTTACAGGGTTTCCAGCTCGCAAGGCGGAATGCTCTTCCTGACTTCCCTGGCCAATTTTTTTTTTTTTAATTTTAGGTATTCTCTCTGACTTTTTTGAAAATTTTTTACTCAACTACAAATTGTTGTACTGCAATAAATTCTGCGTTTTGAGTGAAACACTACAGTTTTTAACGTTTTACAATAGAAAAAACAAAAAATAGGAGAAACTATGAGGTGCAGTTTCATTTTGGAAAGAACATTTACCCCAAGAGTTTGTGGTCTGCAGTCTCGCTAGCGGAATCGAAAGGAATAGCCATTAGACTTAGTAACACAACCAGCGAACCAGGATTTCATTTTGAGAGGAGTGTTTTGAGGGAAAGAAAATGAGTTTTGAGATTGAGAGTGAGCTGATAAGTGGGTAGCTGCAGTTGCGTTGCCAGGATTTTATTTGGGGTTCTGGAGGAGGAGAAATGCATGTAACGGTGGCGTGCAAAATCACCATAAAAGTAGTCTTAAATCCCCATGGCAAAATTCACCATAACGTAGTGAAAATTCACCATAAAAATCAGAAATGCGTTTGCAAACTAAAATTTGCTAAACAAACTTAGTTTTAATCATAAAAGCATTAAAAATGTTTTAAAAATGTTTTTTTCTACGCCTAAGCAAAGCCCTAAAATCAAGCTAAATTTTATTACGATAGAATTTAGTTTTATTTTCCAAGTGTCAAAATTTAAAGGAAATATTGAAAAACGCATTATATTTATGATGAGTTGACACCATTTTATGGTGATTTTGTAACGTTTTTGATGATTTTGGACTATGGTGAATTTTTCCATGGTGTTTTTTTATGGACCCCACGTATATAACAGGAGCAGCGCTGCGTAACGGCGCCAACCGACGCGAAGCGTCAGCTTGGGGGGTCAAGGACCCTAGGGGGTCTGGTCCTCCAAGCCGAGTCGAATTTTTTTTAATACGCACCAAAAATTGCTTAAAAATTGTCTTTTGGCAATGGGGCGAACATACATTCACTTTTGTTTCATCATATTTCATTCATACATTCACATCTAATTTCTATACAATTTTGTTTGATCTTCTAAATTAATCTGGCGATAAAACTATATATCCAAAATTGTATCATCTAATTAAAAAAATTACCCAAGGATGTAATGCCCTACTGCCTTTTGCCTTTAAATTTTGCTAATGAAAAGGGTTAACGTTATAACAACAAAGATAATCTAATATTAATAAAATTATTTTTACTGTAAAAAATCTTTTATTTTTTGCTGAAAAATTTTTATATTAATTAATATATGGTTTCTAGCTTTGCTAAGGAAGAGGGGGTGGACTGCACTACCCCCTCCCAAGTTGAAAGGCTTTCTCAAATTGTCCCTAAACCTTCTCGTGGTAAATTTTTTTGGATATAGTACTTACTAACGACCCTGAGATTTTTAAAGGGTAAAGCTTGCTCCAACTTTGGAAACTCAGATCATGATGCTGTAATCTGTTGTGAAATTAATTTATGCTTGTTTGATGAAAATCGCCATCACATATCAAACCTTCTGGTACCTGCTTTTAAAAATGCGGATTATCAAAGTATTGCTGTTTCTTTCATCTCAACACTGGGATCATAACTTTAAGCAAAGCGAAGCATTAAGTAAAGTCCAAGAATATTGGGATAAATTTATTAAAATAATTACAGAAAGTATAGTTCTACATGTGCCATTTAAAAACAAGTATGAAATAAAAACAAAAAAAATGTCGTTATCCTAAATACATTTATAAACTCCAAAAAAAAGAAACAAATGTGGAAAACTAGACATAATAAATTAACTTTTAAAGAAGATTTTAAAAAATATACAAAATGTGTTAACAAATTTAATTCAGATAAAGAAGAAGAAGTACTTAGATCTAACAATATTGGTCATTTTTATAAATTTATTAGCAAAAGAATAAACCCAAGGATAATATTCTCCCTATAAAATGCAATGATGGAAGCGTTAGTAATGAAAATGTGCAAAAATTAAAAATTTTTGGAGAATATTTCAGCTCTGTTTTTACTAAAGATGCAAAAATCTCCCTTATTTTGAACCTTTAAATAATATCAAACTTAAAAACAAAAATTTCACTGTGGAGATGTTTTAAAATTCCTCAAAAAGTTACCAAACAAACTGTCACGTACTACTAATGGCATACCTACACAATTTTTCAAACGTCTGATTAAAGTCATTGCAGAACCACTTTTAATAAATTTTCAAAAATCATTCAACACTAGTGAACTACCACACGATTGAAAAACTGTCCTTACTACACCAGTTTATAAAAAATGTGCTAAATGTGTTATTATTATTATTACCTTATTATTAACACTTGATTATTACCGTTCAATCTCACTTACTTGTTACTGTTGTAAAATCATGGAACAAATGGAAAAAAGTAAGCTTTCTATCTTTTTTGTAAACATATTATCTCAGCTTTAGCATGGTTTTAAAGATAAAAGCTCAACAATTACTCAACTCCTTGATTGTTATAGTGATTGGACTACTGCTGTTAATGACAAAAAATCAGTTGATGTGGTATATTCGGACCTTGCAAAAGCTTTTGATTCGTTGTCACATCAAAAGCTTTTGTATAGGCCCCTTGCACTGAAACGCAGTTTATACATGAAGTATGCAATATACATAAGTGTCACCATAATAGATAATTACCGTAATCCTACTTATCTTTTTGTAGTATGCAGATCAACCGATAGAAAGTGCGCGAAATTTCGATCGGTTGATCTGCATACTACAAAAGATAAGTAGAAGCTACGGTAATTATCCATTATAGTGACGCTTATGTATATTGCATACTTTATGTATAAACTGCGTTTCAGTGAAAGGTGCCTATAGGGTAGTGCATTTAATTACGGCACTTTTCCAAATTGGGCATTTTTGATTTTGGACTATATCTTTGGTAATCCTGGACGGAATACGACGTTTAATAGCTCAAATGAGAGCTAATTATATTTAGATGACTGTCGTGAGTTTTTTATTTGTTATGTTATGATATTTTCATGTGAAATTGTGTGATTTACAAAAAATAAAATTGTTACTCGTTTTTAGAACATGGGCATTTCATGATTACGCAATAAATTGGTTTAAAAATTAAACTGTCCTGGTAAAATTTAGTCTATTTTCCGAATTTTTAGTCCCCGTGGTTCTACGTTGCGTCTGTGGTGAGCAATCGTTATAAAATAAAATAGTGTAATTTCGGCACACATATTGCTAAGGTAAAAACGGGTTGAATTACGTGGTCAGATGTTAAATTGTAGTTGTAAATAGTTAAAAAACAACATTGAAATGTGTTGGGGTAACAGCACTTCACTTAAACTTGAATAAGAGGATCCTTTTAAAAAGCGCCGAAATTAAATGCTCTTTTTTCTCAAATTTTGCTCATTTTGATACCATTATCATTTTAGCTATAACTTTTTGCCAGTTACACGTTGAACAACAATTAGAAGCTTAAGTTAAAGAAAACTGTCTGGAGATAATGATTTGATTTTAAATTTTTGAAAAGGATGATTTTTTGACTGAAAAACAATCGATTGTTTGTAAAGTGCCGAAATTGAATGCATACATTTAATTTCGGCAATTTTTCATTTTTTTAAAAACTGATTTAATTAAGTAAAAAACAATTTTCGTACAGTGAAACTTTTATGACGCAACGCAGTATCGTAAAAGCTTTAAAATGAGTTTTTAAACATGAAAATCGGGCCATACAGTGAAAAGTTACATTGTAAAAACGAAAAAATGCCGAAATTAAATGCACTACCCTAAATTAAATAAATATGGAATTTCTGGAAAGTTCTTAAAATGGATAGAAGCATTTTTAACTAACAGAAAAATGAAAATAGTAATAAATGGTACTATTTCTAATTCCTACCCAGTTAGCAGCTCGGTACCACAGGGTTCTGCTGTAATGCCATTTCTTTTTTTATTTATGTAAATGACATTGTTAACTGTGTACAAAATTCAGAAATAACGCTTTTTGCTGATGATGCAAAGGTCTACCCTAGTTATTCAGAGATATGTAAAAATAGAATTAAATTACAAGATGAGCTAAATAGAATTACTAAATGGGCTAGTGGCTGGCAGCTAGGGATCGACTGGGGTCCCGTCCCCGGCCTTGGCTTAAGGTCTATTCATACTTATGACAAAACGTCCTTTGGACAAAGTCCAAAGGACAAAAGTCCTTTGGACTTTGTCCAAAGGACAAAGTCCAAAGGGAAAAGTCCAAAGGACAACGTATTCATACCTCTTTTGTCCTTTGGACTTTTTCCTTTGGATTTTGTCCAAAGGACAAAGTCCAAAGGACAAAGTCCAAAGGACAAAGTCCAAAGGACTTTTCCCTTTGGACTTTGTCCTTTGGACAAGCCAAAACGTCCTTTGGACTTTTCCCTTTGGATTTTGTCCTTTGGACTTTGTCCAAAGGACAAATTTTAAGTAGCGTTCATACTTCGTCCAAAGGACAAAGTCCAAAGGACGTTTTGGCTTGTCCAAAGGACGTTTTGGTTTGTCCTTTGGACTTTGTCCAAAGGACGTTTTGTCATAAGTATGAATAGACCTTTACCCCGGCACTTTTTTGCTACCCCGACCCCGGCCCCGGCCCCAGCAAACGCAGTTTTCTCTATCCCGGCCCCGGCCCCAGCCCCGGAAATTTAGCTGTCAAATCAACCGGGGCGAACCGGGGTAAGGACCCCCTAAGAATACAAATTTCAAACCACTTTTTACAATTTTAAACAGTGATAAATATATAAAATTTCATTTAAAGAGCTTTGTAATCGCTTCCATAGGAGGATATTTATAATCTATATTTTAAGATTTTATTAAAACTCTATTTTAATAAGATTCTTTATTTTAATCATGAGTCATTATTCTAAGAATTTGAAAACTTTTTGAGCCTTAAAAACCATTTTGTAGATTTTATATACAAGATTAGGGTTTGACATTAGAAGTCCATTCATGAGACGTATACAATAAATATTAGAGTTATTATAATATCATTGTTTATATCAAAAATATATAACCCAAGAGAAGATTCGGCTATGTGTACAGTAAATTTTTTAACTAAATTTAAAAAAAATGATGCACGTCTTACTTTTTGGCGCAAGCTACTTTCTGTGCACACGCCAAAAATTTTCTCGCACAGCGATATTTTGTACACCAAATTCGTTTTTCTGACATGTTTACAAATTTGCCACGTGCAAAACATTAGCAGGAATCGGTAATAATTCCTTTTAAATTCGCTCAAGTGTGAGTTTTTCTATGAAAGTATATCGTACAATTGGACATTTGTTGTGATTATATTGTATTCTTACTTTTATTTTTAGGTGTTATTGAAACTGTTTTAAAATTTAGTGATGTTAAAACATTTTTTTTTCAATAAAAAAATTCAAGTAGATTTCTTGTTTTTATTTTAGCATTTTTAAATTTATTGCCGAAACTACACTGGTATTCATAAATTCTGTGTATAGTCTATTCGGACTGGGTCCGCTTGTTTTAGCAGGAAAACCCTGCGGAGTCAGTCCCTTTTTTTAGCGAGTTTAATATTTTTATACAGCCCAAAAGACAACAAACTTGAATTTAGAAAGTGGTACGAACTGTTTGTATTTAATTTGGAAAAAAGTTTTCGAAAAAAATTTGTTTAAAAAATCAATTAATACGTGTTAAAAATTAACGATACTAAATACTGGACACAGTCTAAAAAGTGTACCACCCAGTCCAGAGTTTTCTTGCCAAATGTTACGGACCCAGTTTGTATAAACCCGGTCCAAAATTTTAATACCAGTAAAAGTGCTAGGTATTTAAATAGAAATTCAAGTAAAAATTATCTTTAAGCTTTTATTTTAAAAAAATTTGCCAATTTAGTTTAAGTTTTTTATAATTATATTTTTAATAAAAGTAAACACATATAACCCAAAAATGGTAAAAACCTTATTTTTAAACAAAAAAGTTTGCTGAAAATTCGAATTTGTGCGACTTTAATACTGAAAACCCGCCATTTTCTTCTATTTCATAGGTGCATTGTTGGTTTTTTTAAATTAATTTGTAACGCAATTTTTAACACAGTAGTGTTTTGCAGTGCATATGGGAACTTTTCTTCCACTTTTGCGTGAAAAAAAGGCTATTGACAGCAAGAAAAATCTCTGCGTAAGAAATCAGTGGTATATGCACAGAAGGTCGCGTGCGTTAGAAATGTTGCGTTTTTTCTTGCAGAATTTGATTCAAGAACTTGATGTATAATTGGAAATTTTCTAGGGCCATATGTTTTTGATAAATCTCCAGAAATTACAAAAGTAGTGCAAAATCACAAAAACAATTTCATTGCAAAAGTACGCGTGACATTGATTTTATGATTTTCGGCTAAAAAATAAGTTAGCGAATTAAAACGACTAAAACTAACAACTTGAAACAAGCTAGAAGGCGAACATAGTCGCTTGTACTCGCAATAATTTAATTTAAATTTTAATTTAAAAAAGTGGTAATAAATCTTTAAAAGTGTTTTAACAATTTAAAATCAAAATGCACGTTTTAAGCCCTCCTGTATGTTTATAGACCGAAAAATGTTAAATAGAGGCATGTAAGTAAAGTTCTAAAAAAGATGTTTCTTCAAAATAATATTCTTGAAGACTAGCATTTTTTAGATTTAGAGTTACATTTTCTACAATTATCAACATATTTTATATATTGTAATATAAAGAATTTTCGCTATTTTCAAATAATTTTTTATATAGGTATCCAATTTTGACTTTGGTTTCTTTAACACGTTTTGGTTTTTTAATCAAAACATACTCCCCGTATAAAATGCTTTAACTCCTGCTCTATATGTAGAGCAAATGGTTAGTGAGATTAAGCATATTGCTTTAAACTTGAATATATTTCTAATACTTACGTAAAGTGTATACTACTGTTGTAAAAAGTTACATTTACTTTTACTTAAACAAATGAAAGTAACGAATTTTTTATTACTTTTCCTTTTACTCGACTTTTAACCCTTTGGGATTTTTTTGTCCAAAAACCGCTGCAAATCTGCAAAAGATATATTACGTCAGTGCTGCAGTGTGTGAAACTCTGTGGCTCTCGACGATCGTTGACTAAGATTTACCATTAAGCAGCAGTGGCGTGAAATCCTTTCTGCGGATTTGCAGCGGAATAAATACCAACGGGTTAAATTTCACTTATTTTTACTCTTACTCGTATTTTTTCCTACAAATACTTAAATTAATTTAAATAAAATTTAAGTAAAATTTAAGTAATTTCAATAAAAAGATTTCTTATGGGCTTGTTGTAAAATGAGTCTCAGATTCTCAGAAGAAAGTTTTTTAAGCCATTAATACGTTAAACGCCATTTACTTAGACGAAAAAACTTATTAAAATGAAAACATAACAAAACATTTTGGAACGGAGCTCTGGAACTTCAAAAATTGACGTTTTGCTCCGCTCCAAAATTACTTTTATTATAATTTTACTTTTACTTAAAAAATAGGTCTTACTTTTTCTTTACTTAAATAAAATTTCGACCGTTACTTTTATTTTTACTTTACTTAAATTAAAATATCACAAATTACTTTTACTCTTACTTTACTTAAATTAATTTTTTTTAAAATTACTTTTTACTTTTTTTAAAAGTAATCAAAAATCATTATTTTTTACAACCATAGTGTATACTAATTATAATAATAATTTATGTTTAAAAGAATCGAAATATTCAAATATTTTTTTATTCTGCTTGGAAAAACTTTGTGTATTAAAAAAATAATTTTTTCTACTTACACAAGTGCTTAAATTCCAAAATATAACTATTAATTACCTAAAACCAATAATTTACAGTAAAAAATTGGAATTTTTGAAAAAAACGACCAAAATTACAAATTCTTCTAAATTTTTAGCCTGCCCAGGCCCCGGCACCGGCCCCGGCCAGGGCAAAATTTTCTACCACGGCCCCGGCCCAGTCCCGGAAAATCAAAATTTCTCTACCCCGGCCCCGGCCCCGGCATCAGCGTTATTTCTGCCCCGGTCGATCCCTACTGGCAGCTTAGTCTGTCAGAAAATAAATGTAAAGTTCTGCGCGTAAATAATGAAGAAAATGAAAATCAAACGGATTATTACTTCAATAATAAGAAATCACCTAAAACTAACTTAGTAAAAGATCTAGAAGTATATATAAACAGTAATTTAAAATTCTCAATACATTGTCAGAAAATAGCTAGCAAGGCTTTGAAAACAGTTAATCTAATTTTTAGATGTTTCAAATCGCAATCAATTAAAAATTATCTCACTGCCTATAAGAGTTTTGTTCGTCCAGTCATAGAGTATGCAAGTCCTGTTTGGAATCCATAGATGAAAAAAGATAAATACATTTTTTAAAAAGTTCAAACGACATTAACCAAAAGAGTTTTTAAAAGATGCAATCTGTATGAAAATGGATATAATTATAGATTAAACCTACTCAATTTAGAAACTTTAGAAGAACGTAGAGATAACATAGATTTAATTGAAACATTTAAAATAATATTTTTTTGTTGTTTTTTTTTTTTTTTTTTGCGTGGGTTTTTTTGTTGGTGTTGGTGGGGTGGCTTTCTGGGGGGTGTTTGGTTGGGGGGTTTTTTTTTGCTCTCTTTCTCTTTTTTTTTTTTTTGGTTGGTGTGATTTTTTTTATTTTTTTTTTTATCCGTTATCTGCCATTTTCTATAATTTTTTTTTTTCTTTCTTCTATATTATTTTTTTTTATATTTTTATTTATTTTTATATATAGTTTTTTTTTAATGGTTTCGTAAATTTATACCCTGTTAAATATTTTCTATTAAATAAAAATCCAACCAGGGGCCGGTTGTATAAAACGTTTAAGGATAATTATTCCTTTAAATTTGCACTTAAGTGGGGCAAAAAAGCAAATTTACCTCAAGTGCGTTGCATAAACAGTTTCACTTAAATGTTTATCTTAAGTTTTCCCTTAAATTCCAAGGGTGGTCAAGAGGACCCTTAGACTTTATAAATAGTTAAGATTAAATTATTTTATGAACATTAGAAAGTAATATATAAAAAGTGATGGCGTAATTATGCATGAAACCTTATTTCCTATTAATCTCCAGCAAGACGGTAGCCGTAAACACTTAGAAAGTAAATAGGGTCCCTCAAAGGCGGCTTAACTACAACATAAAAAGAAGGTGGAAACCCGTGAGTCATAAGTACCACTGAGGTGTCCACCTGGGAAGACGAATTTAGAGTTATTAAGTGATCCAAAAGTTTTAATCAGTAGCAATTAAGCATTAAAGGTTATACAAGTTCAAGACATTGGAAGTAATACGCAGGTGGCCAATCCATCAGAATGACAGCCGCACAACAATTATCCCATGGCGTATAACTTCTTCTATTATTTTTAAGATCATAATTGGTTCGATCCAAGCAAAAGTATTTAAAGAAGAAATTTGGACAAAAATGGGTAGAATATAATTTTCTCTCGTCATGCTGCCGGACTGATTCCTCCTTGCCAGAGTGTTGTACCGGTGTGGGTTTACTTGTAAATAGTGTATAGATGCCTGTTAATAATGTTTGCAGTTTCCTGTTTCGAAAATAAAGTTTAATAATTTTATTAGTCTTTCTTATAATTCATACAACCAACATGCAACAAACTGGTCCCGTGACCCGGGACTTGTCGATTAGTTGTACGTTGGTTGTACTTAATTCAATTTGTGTGTTTTTGCAATGAGATGCTAAAACCCGGTGGATTACCGCTAGTGCGTTTTGGCAAGAATTAGTAAAAACCCTACAAAAAGAAAAAAAATATAATATGTATTTTTACAAGTTATTTTTTTTATATAAAATACCATGACTGTAACACCAATTTTTATGGACATGAAGAAACTTGATCACTTTTTTCATTGCTGCCATAAGTTTTGTGTGTTATTTTAATCACAAACTTGAAATAATAACGAAAATGAAACTGATCGGAATTTATTACGGCACGGGACTGCAAATGTTTAAATGTATAAAACAAATGTTTGAATGAGTGGTTTCTTTTTCGCTTCTTCTTTTGTCGCGACTAGTCTAAACTAAAAAAGTATACTAATACGAATTGTGATTTATATTTTTAATTTCATACGATGTAGACTGAAAAGTAAAAAAAAATTAAACAAAAGAAAGTAATATATTTTTGATTTGGTCTAGTGATTTTCGTATTTTCATATGAGACGGCTAAAGACGCATCCTGACTTTTGGATTTTTGCTAGGCGCTATAATAAGGGTTAAATTGAGTCCGTTCTGGGTGCGCATAAATATATTTTTGCCGTGCGGATGAGGGTAAAGCAAAGTGAATTTTATAAAAACAAAATATACATACTTTTGTTAATAAAATTTTATGACGACAAACACTAGCTTAACCCTCCCTCAAATGAGGAATTAGTGTGTTTTAAGCCAAATAATCATCTATCGCGCAGTGTTTTTATCTTTTATTCCTCACTTATTAAGGGCCCTATTCTTTAAAAAAAATTCATTAGAAACATTTTTTTAAAGGGAAATAAGTGGGAAGACTACACCCGGCCTCCTTTATAGATTACAATTTTGTTTTCGATTAAAATTTTAAAAATGCCGTCATATTTTGTTGAAAGGAGGTATCTGCGCTTTATTAAGGAGGTATATGGAGTCGCTACGTCTCCAAATAAAAATCGGCTGGTATTTGTTATTTTCTATTGTTAGGGTGTAGTAATTTGGCTCCCAATTTACCCTGTAGCGTGTTATAGCCTTTAAGAAAACCTAGCATTGTGTTTGATAGTTACGTAAACAAAAGAATGATCTAAATTGAGATTATCCCGGTGGAAGTATTCATTGCTGTAAATGGAAAACTTCTACGGCCACAAATTGTTTTTTTTTACCTGCCTCAGTTTATAAAAGACATTGTAATCCATCTATGGAAAGCACTGCGGGCGTAACAACTTCTTGCCATTATAATTCAAGTAGCTGTGCGTTAGCCTCAGGAGCTTTTCTTAGTTGGAAACCAGATTTACATGAAAAGTGTGCTATGTTACCTTGGAAAATTCTAAATGGTGAACGTTTTTCTACCAACTGCTTATCAGAAGATGGTAACCTAGCCTTGTCTTTTGCGCAGCCAAAACGTGAAAGGGACTGTAATTTCCGGTCGGTGTTTATTTCTGATCAATGTATTCGTTTTCGCTCTTTGGGGCCAGTCAAGGCTGGGCCATTATCTGATACGGGTGGAAGAAAACTATCACTAAGTCAAACACGAGTGAAAAGAGATTTTGATAACTCGGAATCAGGGCCCGTCTCTTCTTCTCTATTAGCAGCCTCCTTACAAGCGCTTTCGTTTTCCACTGAAAGAAATATTAGATTTGCATTTAAGCAAGCTTTAATTGCTACTTGTCGCAATATGAAAGTAACGGTAGAAATTTTAAAATCCTCAATGTTAGCGGAGCCCACTCTTACAATGCGAGCTTTGTTAAAACAACACTTGATTCATGCTCGCGCCGGAGGAAATGCTATTGAGGTGTGGCCTTGTGACGAGTTAAAAAGATCTGAGTTTTCAATACTACCAATGAATGATACGTGTTCCAATGAAATACCAATTGAATTTACATTAGCCGGTCAAACGCATAAAGGTTATCTTGATCCGCGTACAAATATCGTTCACCGCTCATATTTTCCCAATGATTGTTCTTTAAGTGACGAAACTCCCATTCAATTAGGTAAAGATATTTTTCTTTATCAGCGTCGTTCGGGCTTGCTTAAACCTGCTGAAAATTTAGTTGAATTAGATTTATTAAAATGGGATATGCAACAATTGCTTCCTATGAACGCTACAATTTTTCATCAAGTAGTTATGTACAATTGGACAAGTTTACAAACAAAAGTTACGCTTAATGATTTATTAGGCACATTATCAGTCCAACGTCAAATTTGGCGTAATCTAGGTGTACGCGCGCTACAGCAACCATCTCAAGCTGCTGAAAACGCAGTTGCTGCTATTATGAAAAAAGGTTTATTTGGTTTTCTCTCGGGTTTACCGACTAATCCTAAAGAAATATGGATTTTTCTATGCTGTATTTATGTAACTATACATTTGTTTTGTTCCTTAGTGGGTTTCAAACGCGTACGTTCTATCAGTAATTCAGTACTACAAATCCCTAGATGGTTAGGTAAAAAAATTTGGAAAAGCATAAACACAGATAAAAATGAAACTGTAGCGAGCGCTAGCGATCGTACCCAGCGTCGGATCCCTTTGCGTCAATTGGTTTCCCAATTAAACGCGAGGGAAGATCCGGTGTCTAGTGTTGTTTCGATTGAGCCTGCGCCGCGGGAACCTGTTGTTCAATTTAGACCAAAAAGATCTCACACGCCTGAACCTTGGAAATGGACAGGTGTCGAAACGTCAGAACAACAAAGTGTTCTTGGTATCTGGGACTCCCCAGTAAATACTGTAACTCAAAATCAGTCTTCAAACCAATCTTTTAGATTACCTTTGAACATAGAGGGAGAAAATTTGTCAGCATTTGTAGATTCAGGTGCTTCTATTAGTTTAATTTCGTTATCATTGGCTAAAAATTTACAAAATATTAACTGGTGTAAGCCTTCTGTGTCGGCTAGTTCCGTTACTTATCATGACCTGCCTTTATGTATGTCCGCTAAATTGGAAGTAAAAGTTAATAGGCGCACATTTTTGCATAATTTTCATGTGTTAAAGGACGCACCGTATCATTGTCTAGTAGGTATTGATTTTATGCGTCGTTTTGAAAAAAAACACATTTAATTTTGTGACCAATAAGTTAGAACTAAGTCCTCTTTCAGGTGAAAATAATACCAGTGTGTGTGGACCTAACGATGTTTTCCCTGTCTATTTATTTCAAACTGTCCAAATATCATCCAGAAGTGAACAATTAATAAATGTTGAAATTAAAGGAAAATTACCAGAAGGAATAGATTTTTTAATAGAAAACGCAAAACCAACTGTAATCAATAAAGGGTTGTTTGTAGGAAAAGTATATGTTACACCAAAAGAAAATCAGGCTACCATTCAAATACTAAATCCTCTAAATCATGATATTAAATTATATAAAGGCACGCAAATCGCCGACGCCATTCCAGGTGTTAACCCAAAATTGATTGAGTTGTTAGAAAAAAAACGAACATATTAAAAGTCAGGATAATAAACCCGACAGGGTATCTATTGAAAACGTAGATCTAAGTAAATCTACCTTGCAAAAAGATCAAAAGTCTCAACTCATAAAGTTACTAAAACAATATGAAAATCTGTTTGCTTCAAACAAATCTGAATTAGGTAACTGTAAAGTGACAGAACACTGTATAAATACTGGTGATCACCCACCTATTAAAAAAAGACCCTATAGAGCTGCGCAATCACAAAAACAAACTATCGAAGATTTAGTTAGCAATATGCTTTAAAACGGTGTTATAAGGCCTTCGAGTAGTCCCTGGAGTTCTCCCTTTCTGTTAGTCAGAAAGGCCGACGGAAGTGAAAGATTCTGTGTGGACTTTCGTGCGATTAATGAAATAACGCGCAAAGATAATTTTCCTTTTCCTTTACCGCGCATAGACGAAATATTAGATAGTTTAGCAAACGCAAAATATTTCACTAGCTTAGATTTATTTTCCGGTTATTGGCAAATACTGATAGCTGAAAAAGATAAAGAAAAAACGGCCTTTTCGTGTCATTTAGGGTTGTTCGAATTCAATGTTATGCCTTTTGGATTAACATCCGCCCCTGCTACTTTTCAGAGAACCATGCAATTTATATTAAGCGGTTTACAGGGCTATTGTGCATTAGTATATATTGACGATGTTTTGGTATATAGCCCATCTTTTGACCACTTAAAAGATCTAAAGATTGTCTTTGAATGGCTAAAACAATATAACATGAAATTAAAACTTAAAAAGTGTGAATTTGAAAAACCGGAAGTGAATTTTTTAGGTCATATTGTCAGCAAGGAGGGCGTGAAAGTTGATCCTAAAAAAGTAGAAACGATTTTAAATTGGCCCGAACCGAAAACTATTAAGGAATTAAGAGCTTTTCTTGGCTTAGTAAAATATTACCGACGGTTTATTAAAAATTGTGCACAAATTTCAGCTCCACTTAACAAATTATTAACAAAAGATACCAGATTTTACTTTTCAGAGTCCTCCGAATGCAAAAATGCGTTTAATAAATTAAAAGAGCTAATAACCACCGCTCCTATATTAGCTTATCCACGGTTTGATCGACCTTTTCTTATTCAAACCGATGCTTCTGCAACAGGATTGGGAGCAGTATTAAGTCAAGTTGATGATGAAGGAATTGAAAAACCTATTGCTTTTGACGGTCGAGCTCTTAACCGGGCGGAACGCAAATACAGCGCTATTGAGCGTGAAGCCCTGGGAATAGTATCAGCCGTTAAAAGGTTTCGACCATATATTTTTGGCAATTAATTTAAACTTCTTACTGACCATAAACCGTTAAGATATCTTTTAAGTTTAAAAGACCCGACAGGTAGATTACAAAGATGGGCTATGACACTTCAAGAATACAATATTGATATTGATTATAAACCGGGTGCCCACAATAATAATGCTGACGCTATTTCACGCAGATTTTCACAAGAAAACATAGGCGAAAATCTGACACAAAACTACTCTTATTTCGTAGCTAACATTAATTCCACTCCAACGTGGCCATTATCTATTAAATTTTTACAGAAGCAGGACCCTTATCTTTGTAAAATTATAAAATATTTAGAAAATTCAAATAATCCTGATTTTCGTGAAAAAGATACCCAAAGTAAAACCGTGGTACCCGCTTGATCAGCATAAATTCGGGGAGGTTTTTTTAGTTCATTTCCCCCCTTCCATTTAAAACTTAGTCATCATTTCCAGAACAAATAGTAATCCCTTCACTATTTATTCTAGAAATACTGGGAATGTTTCAGGACGACTTATTAGGCGGGCACTTAGGCGTTAATAAAACAATTGACCGCATCAGTGAAAGATACTTTTGGGAATCTTTAAATAAAGATGTGCAAGCGTACATTGCTGACTGTGCATTTTGTAGAAATCCTAATGGTACATTGATACCCCCTTTAAAGCCAATCCCTACCGGTGATGCTTTTGAGCGTGTCGGTATTGATGTTGTAGGTCCTATTCACCAATCCATAAATGGCAATAGGTATATCATAGTTATGTCTGACTATCTAACAAGATGGCCGGAAGCTGTAGCGGTACCGGAGACTTTGGAAAAAACAGTTGCGAAAGTTTTTTTAGAACGCATAATTTTACAACACGGAGCGCCTTTAGAATTACTTAGCGATAGAGGCACTAATTTTCTTAGTGAGCTAGTTGCAGAAGTGTAAAAATTGTGTGAAATTCGAAAAGTAAACACGACCAGTTATCACCGTTCCTGCAATGGGCTTGTTGA
>JASAMX010003599.1:0-56956 GCA_030248175.1 Microlaimidae sp. YZB2_3 | reverse complement strand
TCTTCTTCAGCCTTAATGTTTGGAGGTCTGTACACATTTATCA
Organism: Microlaimidae sp. YZB2_3; assembly: GCA_030248175.1. Classification (NCBI taxonomy): domain Eukaryota; kingdom Metazoa; phylum Nematoda; class Chromadorea; order Desmodorida; family Microlaimidae; species Microlaimidae sp. YZB2_3. Next base: position 56,913 of record JASAMX010003599.1, on the reverse strand, counting down.
GACGGATTTTTCTGCTTGAAACAATAAGATCACTGACTATAATTTCTAAATTATTGTATTTTTTATGAATTTTAACTTCATAGTATTTAATTTTTTTGTTGATTAAAGTTACAACCCCGCCTCCTATTCCTTGAAGCCTGTCTTTACTTAATATGCTAAAATTAGAATTTTTTAATATAAGACTGTCAGGTATATCTTGATTAAGCCACGACTCCTGAACAACAATAATATCAGAATATCCATAATTTAAATCATCACCCGAAATTAGAAGCTCAAACTCATTCAGACAATTTAATAATGATCTTGTATTTAATGAAAGTATTTTTAACCAATTTCCACTGTTTTCGCATGCACATTTTTTATTTTTAAATTTTTTAATACTGCAACTGGATTGCTCGGTATCCTATTTAGAAATGTTGTCTAAGCTTTTAATTTCCAAAGTACACTTCTTGTCAAGGTCAAACAGGTATGGGTCTCCAGAATCACTGTAGCGAACAAAGACATTTCTGTCAATGGCTCGCAATTGTTTAGCTTTTGCTAAGAGGGTGGCTTGGCCCTCGCGCTGTTCAGTGGTAACAGAGGGTCGTACATAAATATTCTTATAATGATCCGACTTACGAAGCTTGCCATTAGATCTTGTGAACTTGTTGCGGGCGGCATTACTAAGAAACTTTACTTTCATGAGCCTTGGCTTGCCTGGATCTTTTTTGCCAATGCGGAAACAATCGACAACTGAACTGTTGATATCATGGCTGTCGATTGTCTCCTCCACAATATCTTTCACCTTGCGCTCGTCCTCCAACTGGTTGTTCTATTCTTCGATACCAGCAATCACCGCCATGACTGAATGCTCTTTTTTTACTTCAGCCTTCTTCATGCGCTCCTCCATCCATGGCAGCAGTTCCTGTATCACTTTGGCACAAATCTTGGCAACCATGTCTTCATCTACTGTGTGGACACTGGAATTTTTGATAATAGTCTCCAGTTTTTCCACTGGAACAAGGAGCTGATCCCTTTCAGACTCTAGCTCTGTAACTCTGGTGCGTAGTTCCTCGTTTTCTGCATTTACGGAGAATAATCGCGAGGATTTTCTTTCTGATGCCATTGATAGATTCAGTTTAACGTAAGTGGGTAAACTCTTACCTTGAGCTGGCCAGACAAAAGGTCTCTCTGAGGAATCTGGGAGATACAAACGCGGCTGGCTTGGCCACAGCTGACTCAGATGCGCATAATGGACTACTGTAGCCAAGAAGATCAATCCCAGGAAATAGGACAGTCAAGGGATTATCGGAGGTTGTAAGCTAATATGCAAACCCGTCACGCTAATGTTGCTTCTTTTTTAATATATAATTTCCGTATATTTAAACAATGGGTCATCATTCCACTACAATTGTCTTCAAAGCTTTTCCAATTGGAATATTTAAAAAGACTGGTCTCCCGTCCAGTCTAATAATTTCTTCACAGTGGTTTCTAACCTGTAGCGTTAATGTTTCAGGGCAGTTCTATATTTAGCGTTCACAGCATTCTAAACGTCAAACTAGAAACCATATAATATTACAGTTTACCTGATACTGTTCGCTAACTTTTTGAGTTAGGATTAGCTTGCAACAAATCCTAAATAAATTACCTTATTTTTCAACCTGTCCATTTGTGTTTCACCAAAAACTATAGTATTTTCTTCTAAATTATAATCTACCAATGGCAAATGTCCAGTTAACTCTCAAACTTGATAAATGTATCAGAATATTTGAAAGGGTTGAACCCCGTTGTTCATTCCTCTAAAACCTACAATATTTGTTTTGTACAACCCGAAAATCTTCTAAAATTCTTTTGGAGTTCTCTACCCAGCCGCTCGACTCACAAGTGTGGCTATCCCTGACATCATTTATCTATAAATTTTAGACTGAGATTGTAAATGTTTCACCAAATTACCATATTTAATTGCTACTTTAAACTGTGGCTTTTGATTGATACATGTAAACTATCAGGTGCGGGCTGGATACGTTCTTTGTTTTTGAAAGGCTGAGAACCCCTGAGTTGTTCATTCCTCTAAAACCTACAATATTTGTTTTGTACAACCAAAAAATCTTCTAAAATCCTTTTGGAGTTCTCTACCCAGCCGCTCGACTCACAAGTGTGGCTATCCCTGACGTCATTTATCCATAAATTTTAGACTGAGATTGTTAATGTTTCACCAAATTACCATATTTAATTGCTATTTTATGGTGCCGGCTGGATATGTGCTCTATTTTTGAAAGACTGAGAAACCTCAGTCCAAATTCTTAATTTTTAAACCCATAATCTTAGGGTTTCAGGTCATTTATACTTTCTTTTTCATTTATATTTTCTTGATATTGTCAAACACTGCTAGATATGGATTCCAGTAATATTTGAATGGACTGCCAAAAGTCAATCCACACTTATATCTTATATTTTGTAATTTTCTTTTAGGAAATTTCCTAAACCGGCAGGGGGATTTTCTAAAAAGTAGGGTTCTCTGTTGTAACTTTTGTGTGCCTCGTTCCCAGTCAAATTGGGGCGTCACATATATCCCGAATAGGTTGTTTCTTATTTTTATTAAGGAACAACCTGATTTATTAATGAATACTTGTCTAAATTATTTAAAAATATGCACGACTGCAAGGGGTTTGTAACTTATAAGCAAAAAGTGCAGTTGAACAAAGAAAAAGAAAACTACTTTGCACGTTTAACCCTCCTGCAAAGCGGGGAAAATTTTTACATTGTTTAATTTTAGCCATTTAAGGGATGGCCAGCTTTGCCAGCCAGGGGGGCGCCCTCCTCTTACTATATATATATATATATACATATATATATATATATATACGTTTATAGGTATATATATATAGGCTTATATGGTTTAGTTAATGAAATATGTGATTACCCAAAAGACTGTTATGAAGATTATGCTAATTTAAAACAAGTGGCTCATGGATACAATTTGATAACTGCTGATCCTTTTCCTGGCTTGACTGACAAACAAGAGTTGTTTGATCCAGGTTTGTTTTATGTCGATTTATTAGTTTGTTATATAGATTTAAAAGCGATGTAATCTTATTTGTGAAATTAAAAATTATATATTTTATTTAGTATTTAGTATTTACTTATATTTTTTGCTTATTGCTTAATGGTTTTTAACTGAAAATGACCTAAAATGTTTTAAAAGATATTCAAAAACCTTAAAAAATCCTGGTACATAATGGTACCAATTTTTTAATTTCAATGATTTCAATGCAATTTCAATTCAATTTTCAATTTCAAAATTCAACTTATTTTATCCCAATAGCGCAAAGAAATTGTGTCAAAATTTCTTCAGGGGTTAAAAAACACGACCCTAGAAAAATTGTGTTTTTGAGTAATTCTGTACTCTCTAAACCCACTTCATTATTTTTGCAAAAAAAAATTTCATACATTTAGAAAAAAATATAATTATTCTTAAAAAAACTGGAAAAAAGGGAAAAATCATTGATTTGGAGTTACCAGTAATTAAATCATTAATCAAATAAACAATTTTTTAATTGAATAAGTTTTTTTGGCTTTGTGGCAACTTTTTGGAAAAACAATTAACTACTCTCTTAAAATAGTTCGTAACATTTTACAAAAAAAACTACTAATTAATTCCTTGTAAAGGAACCAGTCAAAAAGTTGTCACAATTTGTTGCCTTTTATTTATAAATCTATCAAAATTTTATTATTTCGCCTTTTATAAAATTTTTGAATATCTTAAATCGATTAAATTTAAAAATGTACATTAAATTGCGGTTTAAAAAAGCACATCTTAAGGCACATTTTTTGGGATTTTGGAGCAGCCCATAAATTAACAATTTAGCTTTTTTATACTAAAAATCCAACAATTTAACCCTTATCCTTTTTGAAAAAATAAAGTTTTTTAGAAACGGATCTTTACTCTGATTAAGGCACACCTATTGGGATTTTAAGTCTTTGTCAATAACCAACTTGAAGTTTTAAACATAAAAATAGACATTTAGAGCCAAAACTAAAAAAAATAGTTTATGATTAAGTTTAGGCTTTAATTTCAGCTTAGGGATAGATTTTGATTCTTTCATACAATTAATTCACTTGCCTTGTTTACCAAATTGGCAAATTAAAAATAAAATACACATAATTTGATACATCAAATATTTAAATTAAAAGCATAAAACAAACAAATTTTCAATTTTTTTGTAACAAAAAAAAATAAAATGAATTGGCACCATTTTTACTACGTTTGAAAACTTTCATTTCAAAAGATAAAGATTACAAAATCTGTGAACTTTCATTTCACATATTAGCAACAACTAAAAAACTGTTGCAGAAAACAAACATAAATCTGCAACCAAACTTTGAGCTTATAGGCATTATACTGTGCGAGTAATTCATAGTGATTTTCTTGATTTCATGTTGATGTTCCAATAGAAATCTGTATAATTAACGCACTACATCTTTAGTGAAAAATTTATAAAAATGATACATTTAAAAGTAAATAAGCGTTATTTTTACTACATATTACAGTGTATACCGTGATCAAATTGAAGGAAAACAAATACAAGATAAATTAGACAATATTTTTGAGCCAAATGTTTAAGAAAAACAAAAGCAAAAAAAAAAAATTTTAATCCAAAGCAATAAAAACTGAAAAAGTTTGAAAAAAAACTGCACACAAGAAGCCAGAGATTTAGGGGATTTATTGTAAATAAAAGAAAAATGTAAATAAAAGAAAATTTTTTAAGGGATCAATTAAATAAAAACTAAGGTGTAACCTAGTAATTTTTGATTTGTATTTTTTTCCTTTTTTAAATTTTTAAACTTCTTATTTTAGAGTTTGGTTTGGCAGCGATTAAAATTTAATTCACAAAGGTGGTCTTGGTCACTATTTGATTTTAGTATCCAGATATAAAAACTGTAATTATTGTAACAATTAAGAAGGAACTCAGCTGATTAATATTAAGTGTGTCTTTTTTTTCTCACCGCGCTGGGTTTTTTGCGTGACAAAATCATGCATTTTGTATGCGTTTCTTTTTTCTCAAAAGAATCGCATTACACAAAAGCATACTTATTATTCCCATAATCAAAAGGCGGTAAAACTTCACACACCATAATCGTTTTCCTAATAAACAGACACACCACCACTGCCTGCTCTGTTTTTTTAATGATCAGATAATAGAACTAATAATTTACTATGCATAGTTTAAGTCTTATGTATCATCATTTCATTTTTCTTTTCCTTTTTTTATCAACAACATCAAATTTGCAATTTAATCACCGCCAAAATAAACTATAATTCTAACAAAATATCAACACAGCTATCTGAAATGACTTTAAAGACTCAAAAAGAGCGCTTATTTAAGTCAGTTTTAAAACTTTTCTTAAACGCATCCAAAGAATCGACAGTAAATTGAGACAAGTGTAGATTGTTCCAAGGTGTAACTACCCTATTTGCAGAAAAAAAATTTCTTGCATTAACTTTCTACTTTCTTCTACAGCCAATTTAAATGGATGACCACGGGTGGGTTGCAAGTTAAGCTTAAAAAAATCATTTGCTTGCAAATTGTTTAAGCTATGTATAATTTTAAAGTACTCATATAAATCAATTTTGTCTCTTCAGTCTTTTAATCTTTCTAAACCTAGGTAATTCAGTCTTTGTTCATAACCAAAAGGTAACAACTTGCATTTATAAAACAACCTCTTAGTAAAATGTTGTTTCATTTTTTTCAAAATGTTTGTATCTTTTTGTAAATAAGGGTTCCAAACTGCACTAGCGTACTCCAGAAATGGTCCAACATAGGATTTATATGCTCTGAGAAGATTAGTTTGCATTGAATGTTCTAAAAATTAGTGATGTCACTCTTATTGCTTTTTTTGCTTTAATTTCACAGTGTTTAGAAAATTTCATATCATGAGATATATCAACACCTAGGTCACGCACCAATTCTGTAGTTGCATATACATTATTACCAGGCTTAAGGTCTATTCATACTTATGACAAAACGTCCTTTGGACAAAGTCCAAAGGACAAAGCCAAAACGTCCTTTGGACAAGCCAAAACGTCCTTTGGACTTTGCCCTTTGGACGAAGTATGAACGCTACTCAGAATTTGTCCTTTGGACAAAGTCCAAAGGACAAAATCCAAAGGGAAAAGTCCAAAGGACAAGAAGTATGAATACGTTGTCCTTTGGACTTTTGTCCTTTGGACTTTGTCCAAAGGACTAAGTCCAAAGACTTTTCCCTTTGGACTTTGTCCTTTGGACAAAGTCCAAAGGACTTTTGTCCTTTGGACTTTGTCCAAAGGACGTTTTGTCATAAGTATGAATAGACCTTTATATATATACAAATTAACTCTTTGCTATGATTTCGAATATGAAGAACTTTACATCTATGATCTGATAATTGCAATTGCCAGTCTTTTGACCAGCTGTATATTCTATATAAGTCTTCTTGAAGCCTTAAGTTTTGAACGTGGTAGTCTTAAGATGAAAATTTGCAAACAACTTCATATCATTTGCAAAGAGTTTAATTTGTAAGTACTTAACACAATCAACAATATCATTAATATATAATAAAAATGGGCCGTATAAAAACAATATACACAGACACAAAGACACACATCATACACACAGAGGCTAAAGTCCTCCCAATAGCAAGACAGATTCAACTCCACGCAAAACAAGCAAAATTGGCAGCCATGTACACAAACAATCCACTCAACTACTTAACACAACAACCTGCACCCAGCAGGCTCAAAAACTAAACAATATATCACAACATTTACTACACAACAAACATTCCAAAAGACATACCTGTTATCCGTCTCCTTACCTATCGGTTTTTTTACTGCGCCTAGCTAGTAGGTCTTGTACAGCGACTTCCATTATTAACCGTCCAATCCGAATATACTAAAAAAATTTTAAAGTTATATAAAAATAAACTTAAATTTTAATTTACACTTATATATATTAATTTAACGCAAAAACTGATAAAAACTTATCATAATAAGAAGCAAACAACAGATATTTTGCGTAAAAAACGGTATAAAAACTTTGATATACAGAAATTTTCATAATATATTAATAAATCATAATAAACATTAATGAATTGATATAAAAATTTTTTATAAGTTTTTGTATTATAAATAACAAATTTAGTAAAAAGACTTTTGTATTTAACATGAAATCTTTTTAATTGTTGTTAAAGTTCATTTTTATTAAGGCCCAATTGTGAAAAATCCAGGTATAATGCTTGAATTTTGACCAAGAAAAAATCAATTTTACAACAAATGCGCGGAAATCTAACAAGTTCTGTGAAAATCACATTTAAACCTATGTTGCAACTAACATTACTAGATTTTTGAATATAACGAATGCTTTTAAATTAAAATTATCCGTTTTGTTAAATACACTTAAATCAATATTACATTCATTATTGATAACCATTTAAATAATTGACTGTTTTCTCCGAAATGGTTGCATCGGAAAGCGGCAGGTCGTTAGGATAAATATCTTTACATATTTGATAAAAATTATTACAATTAAGGCTAGGCAGATCGCCTATGTAATTAAATGAATATTTAGTTTTAATTCTATTTCTAGCATTGGATTTAAGATAACTAAATTCTATAAAAAATAAGGTAAGATCTGCAATTTCTATGGAGCTATTTGCAAATAGCAAATAGCAAATATTAGCAAATAAAATATATTAGCAAATAAAATATAAGAATTTTTAACAAGAAAATTGATTAATACTAATACTTGATATTTTTTAAAACACAAATTATCCCGAGTTGTATTGATATCTGAATAATAATATGTGTTATAGCTTACAATTATATATTTTTTATTTGCATTACCAAATAGTAAATTAGCTAACTCAGTAAGGTTTGCTATAACGGTATCATGAGGTAAGCTAGTATAGAGAGTACTTAAATCGTCACTAAAAATATTTGATACTTTATTTATATTAGATGTTCTATAAATAACTTCCAACGAATTATTAATAGACCAATATGTTGAACCAATTTGATCTTTTAAAGCCGTGCAATAATTATTAAAATGGTTTTTAGAATTTTTCTTAATAAGATTAATATAGTTTTAGTACTGCACTTACTAGCACCGGAGATGTGTCTAAATTTAATAGGATTTTTATGAAACTTAGGAATACTCAAAAGCAATGGTAAACACATCTGATCTTTATTAAAACCAAATTGTCTTAAAAACTGCATGTGTTTATCAATAATATTTTCCAAACTACAGTTAAACACTTTTTTATAGACTTTGTTTCCATGAAGATTTAACTGGCTATTATTTGTGTTAAAATCTAATTTAATTTCATTTCAAGGAACTAATGCATAATATTTTTTGCAAATAAAACCAAAATTATTGCTAGCCTTATAGTAGAAACCACTAATTTCTCGTGTAATTTTTTTATGTTTTTTATAACACTTTCGTCATAAAATCCATCAGGTTAAGAAATATCAAACTGGTTTTTAACGCAGAATTTAATGCGATTTGCGATTATTAAACAAGCTCTTTTTCTATCAAAATTATTAGTAGTAATTCTAAATTTTTTGTTACAATGCTTTATAAGATTATCTATACAATTATCAATGGTTACTTTAACTTCGTCCCAATTAAGAGGTTTAGGTAATCAATATTTAGCGCCGAAACTAAATATTTTTTTAAAAACTGCATTATCAACCAACTGTAAATTACCGGTTACATTATGTTTATTAACTGGGTCGCAAAGATTTGAAACAACACATTCACAAGTAGAATTAAGTAAATTAGATAATTTAGCCAGATTAAGATTTTTTAGAAAATTTTTGTGATTGCAAAAATACTAATTCTAAGGCGAACAATATTTGGCAGTGACATTCTACATGCGAATGATATCCAGAATGAAACAGCAAAAAACAAATCTGGAAGCTAATAAAAAAATCAAGAAGATATGAAGAACAATAGGTCACCAATTGACTGTGGGGATTGCAATGGGCAAAAATATGGCCAGAGCACTAAAGCTACAGGCTTTACCCCCTAAAATCAATCAATTAGCATCACGCCAACGTAAAGCGTTAGCTAGGGGGTTGGGAGGGTGTCTCCCCAGCCGCTGGATGCGAAATTTTTTATAATATACACTAAAAACTGCTTAAAAATTGTCTCAAGCGATTCGGTTTTAGTTTTACTTCTGTTTCTATAATTTAATGTCTAATTATTTTGTTTGTTACTGTAGTAGCAGCACCAAGCTTACGCAAAGCGTCGGCCGGGAGAGGGGCTAGAGGGTGTTCTTTCAGCTGCCCGAGGCGAAATTTTTAAAAATATGCACTAAAAAGTGCTTAAAAATTGTCTCCAGCGAATCATATGGCTGTAGGTTTACTTTTGTTTTAATAACCTAATTCTTAATCAATTTGTTTGTTACATACTTTAAATTAATATGATGTTAAAATTTGTACTGTATCCCAAAAAGGTTGTTACTTAATTCTATTAAGAAACAACCTTATTAAAACATAAGTAATTGCCTAATTTATTTAAAAATATATGCGCAACTGCAAAGGGTTTGTAACTTATGAGCAAAAAGTGTGCTTGAATATAAAAAAAGAAAGATACATTGCAGATTTTGTCTTCCTGCGAGCGAGGAAAATTTTTATATTGTTCAATTTTAAGCACTTAAGATGCAATACATTTTTATAACCTGAAAATAAAAAAAGTAAAGGGGGCCATTACCAAAAATGGCTGGCTTCGTCAGTTAGGGGGGGGGCGGACTGCCCCCTAAATATGAAAACGGCCAAAAGGGGGGGGGCGGTCGCCCCCTCCCACCCCCTATATACGCTACTGATCTCAATATTTAGGTATTTTTCTTTAATGTTTATTTGTATTGAATTTAATTCACGTTTTGCAAGAATACATACCCCGCCCCCATTTGTAAATTACGATCACATCTAAAAACATTGTACTTTCCTTCTCTATTTAACATTTGATTATTAACAGTTTCATTAAATCAAGTTTCCGTAATTAAAAAAACATCTAAAATACCAAAAATAGCATCTTCCCAAGACAATAAACAATCTAATTTGTTTACCATTTATTGGCTTTTTTTGCATTAAAACAAAATAAATTTTAAAAAAACAAGATAAATAAAGAACAAGATAAATAAAGGACAAGATAAATTCTTAGTGTTTTTTAAATAATCATCTCGCGCAAAACCCTATTCTAACAGGTTGTGTAATTTTCTTTTTTAGAAGCATATTATACAAAAAAGGATTTCCATTGTCACTATAGTGAACAGTAACTCGCAAATTATTGTCTTTACTTATCATTTTTTTTTTAAATCCAACAATTTTTTTAATTCTTCTTATTGACTTTCGGTGAAGGATTGACGAATGTATACTCCATTGAACTGATTGGATCCTCTAAATTTGCCTCCAGACAACACCACTTTGTTTCTAATTCTATTCAAAGGAAGTCGAATTTTCAGCACTGTTTCATCTCCTTTGCTAAGAAAGTTGACAACACTTTTGACTTATTGTTTTTTCTCCTGCGCAGAATCTTGCTCATTCAATCCAGAGACGACGACCGTGGATAAATGCTTTTTTAGCGAAACCATTTTTTCCAGCTAAGCCAACATAATCGGAGACGTTTTTGTAAACACTTCCTCGCAAATTTCCGTGACCATTTTCTTGTCAAACTTGCGGTCATTTTCTAAGGCTTTTATTCGATTTGACAAATCATTTTTTTCTAATTCCCAATTACTTTTTTTAGCTTCTAAATCAATAAACTGGTTTCTAAATTTGGTGTTTTCTGCTTCGAGACGCTGGAAATCCTCTGTCTTCATCATTCTAATTTGCGCGCAACCCTAAAGTTACTTCTTTTTAAGTAAGTGCCTGCACATCAGTTAATCAACCAGCGAACATCCATGATGAGTCATCCATCAAAGGTGAATTTAATATGGCGAATAATATGGTATTTTAATTAAAAAAAGCCGTTATAAACAAATCTAACAAAAATACCGTCAAGCCAAATGGTGAAAAAATGCCAGTTGATTAAATTGTAATAAATTATACACAAAATAAATTATTTCGACTTCAAAAAATAATCATAAAGTATTTATTACGAGAGATAAAAAAAACAAATCACAGCCACCGTAGGATTGATTGGTGAAAGTGCTCTTTTAGATTTGAAACCATGAAGTATGTGGTGTTTTTTTATAGCGTGTTTGCAAAATTTATGGTTAAAACAAAGGGTTTTTACCTTAAATGTGTAAAATTTTTTTGTTTAGTTGTGACCATAAACTGATAAACTTTAGCTTTGTAATGTTTAGTTTTCTCATCTTGTAAAGGTTTTTGTGTTTAATGGGTGATGTCAGGCTTCTTGCATAAATAACAACTGTGGGATGATTAGCGTATTTAAGATCCTAAGTATAAGTAATCAAATTTGTTAATAGCACGTTCCTAAAATGTAATTTTTTTGATGGAAAAATGGAGCAACAAAATTTTGGCTGATTCGTCGATTAAAAAAACTCGTAATAGTCAAAATTTTCTGCAAGTTTTCATTAAGTCTGGCCCTCGAAGTTTTACCCTCTGCGATTGTAATAAAGAGATCTTGGTACAATTGAACAATGAGCTGCACTGACACCTTCCATTTTTGCGTTTCAAACGCAGTTTCTGGCCTTAAAAATCGCAAAAAGTTAACAAGTTAAAAAAACAAAAGGTTAACGAACAGCTAATTCTTTTTTTGAAAAAACTAATGGTTAATTGAAAACCAAAAACTTTTATAATTTAAACACTTTGGAAATTTTATCCAAAAAACGAATTAACTAATTAAAAGTAGCGAACACAAACAAAAGGTGGGAAAATTTTGCGGTGTCCACAATTTCTTTTTGGTTGAAATTGTAAATTATTTTTATATGTCTATGAAAGCTGTATATAGTTTTGTAAAATTGATTAAAAAACTGGTTTTGTAGTATTGATTATATGTTATGGCTATGCTTTATTTAAAAATGATAAATTGACATTTGGTTTTTTCTAATTTGATATGATTTTTAAATTTTCAATAAATTGTAATGCAAATGTTGTGCACAAAGTCAGCAAGCATCAAAAATAATTCGATCATCAAAAAAATAAATAATTTTTAATATACTAGTAAGAAATACATTGTTATCAATAGCTTTTTGGTGTATTAAAAAATATTAGTTACTCTTAAACAATGAAACAATTAATTTGTTAAAAATAAAACAATTGCTTAAATACAATTATAGGTAAAATCCTGGTAGCTGCGACTCTTGCCTTTTTGTTTACTCCAATAATCGGTTAAAATTGTTTTTCGTCTTTCAAATCGACTAATCAGCATAGTGGTAGCAGAAATCATGTATTGGCACGCTTCCAACTTTACTTGAGGTTGTAAAAATCCTAAATAAGTTTGCAATTGAGCAGTTTTGGGAGTCCTTACAGTATGCATGCTCTCTTCTGCGCGTGGGGACCACTGACCGGAAACAAGTTGAAATGACTCACTTTACACTGCGCCGTTAAAATAGTCGGCAGCAAGCATTTCACGGCTATGTTAAATGTCAACTTACTAATAAATAATCTTAACTAAAATCGATTTGAAACTCATAAAAAACAAAATTTAAACAAAAATACAAGCGTTGATTACAAAATTCATACATATATAATAGACTTCTTTACACTAAAAACCAATCATATAAAATAATCTTATATTAGCAAAGATTTTCTAAAGTTTTTTAAAAAAACAGGTAAAAAGATGTGTGTTTTATTTAAAAAAGGCAAAAATTAAACCACATTAAACCACAAATTAAACATTCTCAGCTACGAGTATTTTACCTATATATATTTAAACAAGAAAGTACTTTACCAATTCCTTTTTTGAAAAAAATTTATTGAAAACAATAAATTAATTTGTTAAAAACAATTATTTTGGTTAAGAGAGTACTAAACTCAAAAGCTGTCTGAAAGCGTCAAATCTAACAAACAAACATTTCTGCAGTTTTGTTTTTACTCTTCTGTTTAAAGAGGACTCTTTAGCTTTAGTAATGTTTTATCCATTTCAAAAAAATTATAAATGGACTGCTTGGCTGTTTTTTTCAAATCAGGAATTGCTTATTTATCGATCGAAATCAATAAAAGCTTGCAGTTTAAAATATTATTAGAAATTTAAGGCCGTTTAAACATGCCAAGTTATTTCAAAATAAAGTTTTTAAGGTGTTTTGGCAGAAAACTTTGTTTTTTTATTTGACGCTACCTGACGGCTTTTGGTTCAGAAAGATTACTCAACGGGTATTGAAATTTAAGCTACTATGGCTTCATCTGACGTATAAATTATTCTACATCTTAAAATGTAAAATATTAAAATAGTTTTAATGATGTGGCAGTATTATGTAGAAGTTCTTAATATATTAATTTTGCGTTGACATTTTTTTTTATTTTTGATGATAAAAAAATCCACACGTTGATTGCTTTATATATAATTGTCACAAATTAGCAAGAATTGTGACAAATTAGCAACAAAAGTTAAAAGGTTTATTTTTATTGTAAAAATTTTCAATCCGTTTGTAGCAGGGGGAGGCAATCTACGCACATAGTGCAAAATATGTGCCGGGCCAAAAGTTTGACGTATCATTTGAGGGGGTAAATTTCATCCAATATTAACGATCTTATATTCAAACTGACCGCAAAAGTCTCAAAAATTTTAATAAAATGCTCGTTTTCAAAACAAAATGAAGATTTAACCTTTACTTACCCAAATGTTTACCAAGCGGTGGGTCGTTTTTAGTATGTTAAAGCGTGATGTAGCCTGGTACACCATTTGATTCTGGGAAAAACCTAATGCATCACAATTATACCCCAGGGTCCACTGTATACACAAATAAAATTTCCTTTTTAAACAGATGAGCACTGCCGCGCTAAAATAACGCTTTGTGTCAACGCGTTAAAAACTGCAAATTAAAGTAGGGTTATTTTGAAAGTGTATTGCGATCGAAAAATAATGTCAAACGTTTTTTTTTACACCAAACTCATCAGAAAAGAACGGGCTTGAACCTTATTACCATTTTAACCCTAATCGGCTGTTTTTTACTTTTACGAGCAGCACCCAAAAATGGCAAAATTACGTTCGATTTTTTTAGCATTTTCAGGGACTAAAAAATAATATTTGTGGAAAACCTTTAAAAATATTATATTGGCCTGCGATTGTCTGATCCATTGCAATTGCACAGTAAATTTACCATATGAGGTCGTTTCACACTTTTACCGAAGACAATTAGTGTTTTAGACATAATATCCTTTTTTAAAAATTGATAAATTTGTATACATAAAAGAAATGATCAGAACTCGCGCCCACAAAAAGATACAGACACATTCGAGGCACCAAATTGTAGATCTTGTTAGGGGCTTTCGTCTGAATTCCTTTACGTCTTCCAATACTTTTTCTGAATTGAACTACAATTTTTTTGAGAATTTAGAGTAATTGTGCGTCATTTTGCACCACATATGTTTCTCAAAATATACCTAATGAAGAAAAAGTTTTTTAAAAAAACGGATCGCTGGACTCTTTCCACATGTGTGTGCTAGCTATTGAAAATAAACCGATTTTTTAAACATTAAACCGTAAAATTGAACACAGTCCTCGCGCGAAGCCTACATTTTTATTGTAAAAATGTTCATTTTCACAAAGGGTTAGGCGACTTTTTTTGACTAAATAGACTTATAAACACAAAATTTTGTAGAAATATTTAATCGATATTGATGGGTTATCGATTGGTGATATTACTTTTGCTGTGGCGTATACCGCACACCTAATGCGGCGTTGCGTGTAAAACTCAGTTATAACTTTAAATTAAACAGACTAAAGATGAATTCTATCAGGGTGAAAATGACTAGGTGGTAAAATAACCACTCGTTCTTCGAGAAAATATCACGTGAAGAGAAACACCTGACGCAACTTAATAATAATTGGTTACATCATCTCTAAAAACTTTTTTTTATTATTTTTATTCTCAAGCGTACATTCTTTATTTTTTCCTGACGGCAAACGGTTACGCCCTGAATTTCACTCTGAAGGATTTTAACTTTAATAAACATGAAATTTCTTAGACATATGTAATAAATGCTGGGCTATCGATTGGTAGTAATAGTTTGCTGTAATTAGCAGTAATACGCCGCTGCGTTATGCGCCGCTGCATGAAAAACACAAACCTAGAAGTAAAAAGACTAATAAACATCAAATTTGGTAAATATGTGTAATTGATGATAATGTCAGGCTTGTAAGCTGACAAAGTATAATTTTAGCAAGATATTTGCCGCGAGGAAATCGAAACTTGATTATTGCTACAAAAAGTAAAGTTGAAACGTTAATCAAATACATTGGTATAAGACGTTGTGTATTCTACTGGGATTCGTCATCAGTAATACTTATCTAAATTTTTGAAAATTACAAAAAAAATATTCATTGTCAGTACACATGATGTGAAAATTACAATACTCTATTTAAACGTTTACAAGAACAAAAAGGAGACAAAAAATGACAGTAAGAAAAAACATGTAGCAGAAAAAAGGACAAAGTTAGAGAGAAAATAGCTCAGTGCTTGCAATATTTATATTTAAAACAGGTTTATTTTTTTAATACAAAAGTTTTCCTTAATCTTAAGACGAAACTCATTAGAATCAGATACTAAAACACAAAAATTGGTAAAACTAGGCTTAACAGACAAATTTAAACACGTTAAAATAGGATCAAATATCGCGGATTGCTTAGGTAAAACCAATTTATCCGTTAAGCATGAAATATATATGTTCTGAAATCTGAGTACCAATTTTATGCGTGGACTACCCAATATAATTTTTAAATTGTTAAAAATTCGCAAAGAGTTTCTAGCTTTTTTACTGCTCACATTTGGTCATTTAAATTTATAATACTTTCCATTTCAAATAAAACAAGAACATGGAACTTTTTCTTGTAATAAAAACACATTTGTTTTATTTTCTACATTGTCACCTAAATCGTGACTCAAGCTGATTAATTATTGCTTGCAAATTATCAGCAACTCTGTTTAACTCAATTAAATTGTCTAACTCAGCACATTTTAATTTTTTAAGATTACTATACAAAGTATTGCTTACTACGTCTGGTTTACCGTACTTATCTTTTGACATTTTTAACGCTCTAGTATAATTTTCATTTGTTACAAAAATACCAGACAAAAGACGTTGAGCATCACGACGTAAATATATTTTCAAATAAGTTAAACATTTTTAAAGTTTTTGAACATTTTCAAAAGTAGATACATCAACTGCAGAGGTCAAAATGTCTATAAACTGCTAAAAATTCGATGGATCGCCCGAGAAAAAAGGTAAGTCAATGACCAGAAGATTAAACATTCCTGTGGTAGTTATCTCCCCACGAGAATCTTCACTGTCGGTCTGGTTCTCCTTTTTTACTAGGTTCCTTCAAACAATATTTAATTGAGTGTCAATTTCAATTTGAAATGTATTCAAATCGATCACTTTATCTTGTGCTTCAAACAAAACAGAGTTTACACCTGTTTGTCCCGCACACATATTTTCAAAAAATTTTTTTTTCTACCGAGACTTTTTCTTCAGAAAGAGTGGAACTCTTAAGAGTTCTTTGCCACTAGGCTAATTTGGACTCAATTTGTTTTATTTTATTATCAATTTTATTTTTATCATTTGATATTTGTTGTTTTAAAGTCAATAACCTTTGTTCAGTTTTTTCGTTTGACAGATTAGGTTCCAGTTGTACACTGTCTATAACACGGGACATTGCGTCAATAAGCCGTTTTTTGCTGCGCTCAAATAGGTCTCTATCGATCCAGACATCGTTACATATTTATATCACAATAAAAGTGCACAGTAAACAAATGAAATTCAATTACCAGAATCTTAATCAGCTAACTTTTTCACTCATTAGCATTTTATCATTGATTATAGTTTTTTATTATAGTTTTATATTTTTAGCATTTCATTTTCTATAACATTGTTTATTTTATAATAGAATTTTTTCCACTTTTAGCATTTTTATAAGTTCGTTTTTTCATTGATTGATTTTTTTCATTGATACATTTTTCATTGATTTGAAAGTTCAACGAAGCAAAAAATCAAACAAAAAACCATTGATTTGAATTTCCATCAACAATACACAAACATTGTTGTTAGTTTTCGTTCATCATTGTTTTTTACACCAGTAAAAAAAACCAAGAACATAGTAGGCGCATTGGCCACTTTCTTACGAATTTGTGTTTTCTCGCTGCGCCATGTAAATAATTTTTATTTATACAATAAACAAAAAGAGAAAAATAAAAAAATAAAAAATCAAATAACACTAGAAGGCATACAAGTAAAAACTAACTGAATAATACAAAACACTTTATTTAACGTTATATCAATTTTGAAGCTTACAAATAGTCAAAACACACTAAATACCAAGTTACAAAACTGAGCTTTAGATAATTAAGAAGATAAAAAAAACCAAACACAGATTTATAACACAAAAAAACTGAAATAATTATGTAAATTATGAATTTGTTACACAAACGGATTATTACTTAAATAATAAGAAATTACCTAAAAATAAATTAGTAAAGTATCTAGGGGTATATATAAATAACAACCTTAAATTTTTAATACATTGTTGAAAATAGCTGGTAAAACTTTAAAAAAGCTAATTCTAATTTTTAGATGTTTCAAATCAAAATCAATTAAAAATTATTTCACTGCCTATAAAAGTTTTGTCCCTTCAGTCTTAGGATATGTCAGTCCTGTTTGGAATTCTTAAATGAAAAAAATATAAACATACTTTAGAAAAAGTCCAAAGGACATTTACTAAAAGATTATTTAAAAGATGTAATATGTTTGGTAATGGATATAATGATAGATTAAGCATACAATTGAAGAGTTTAAAAGAACGTAGAAATAAAATAAATTCGATTGAAACATTTAAAAAACTCAATGGTTTTGTAAATTTAAATCCAGATAAATATTTTATGATAAATGAAAATTCAACTAGAGGCATTTAAAAAAGATCAAATTTGAACATTTTAAGCTAAATCGCAAAAAAATACAGTTTCTTTAATTGAGTTACAAATAAACGGAATTTGCTGGATGAAGCACAGGTTTGTGCCAAAACATTGTATTCATTTAAAAAATCTTTATAGCAGTGGTAAACTTGGATTACTAAATGATTAAAAGAAGAGCTTTAGAATTTAAAGCATTTAGTCAGTCTTAGGATATGTCAGTCCTGTTTGGAATTCTTAAATGAAAAAAATATAAACATACTTTAGAAAAAGTCCAAAGGACATTTACTAAAAGATTATTTAAAAGATGTAATATGTTTGGTAATGGATATAATGATAGATTAAGCATACAATTGAAGAGTTTAAAAGAACGTAGAAATAAAATAAATTGGATTGAAACATTTAAAAAACTCAATGGTTTTGTAAATTTAAATTCAGATAAATATTTTATGATAAATGAAAATTCAACTAGAAGGCATTTAAAAAAGATCAAAGTTGAACATTTTAAGCTAAATCGCAAAAAAATACAGTTTCTTTAATTGAGTTACAAATAAACGGAATTTGCTGGATGAACCACAGGTTTGTGCCAAAACATTGTATTCATTTAAAAAATCTTTATAGCAGTGGTAAACTTGGATTACTAAATGATTAAAAGAAGAGCTTTAGAATTTAAAGCATTTAGTCAGTCTTAGGATATGTCAGTCCTGTTTGGAATTCTTAAATGAAAAAAATATAAACATACTTTAGAAAAAGTCCAAAGGAAATTTACTAAAAGATTATTTAAAAGATGTAATATGTTTGGTAATGGATATAATGATAGATTAAGCATACAATTGAAGAGTTTAAAAGAACGTAGAAATAAAATAAATTGGATTGAAACATTTAAAAAACTTAATGGTTTTGTAAATTTAAATCCAGATAAATATTTTATGATAAATGAAAATTCAACTAGAAGGCATTTAAAAAAGATCAAAGTTGAACATTTTAAGCTAAATCGCAAAAAAATACAGTTTCTTTAATTGAGTTACAAATAAACGGAATTTGCTGGATGAAGCACAGGTTTGTGCCAAAACATTGTATTCATTTAAAAAATCTTTATAGCAGTGGTAAACTTGGATTACTAAATGATTAAAAGAAGAGCTTTAGAATTTAAAGCATTTAGTCATTCTTTTCTTGTAGCGAGCCACGCCTTTTCTAGCGAGCCACGGCTTCCTTTGTAATACTTTTTATGTATAATATGTAAAAAAATTTCTGTTTGTGTTTGTTATTGTAACTCAACTCGGTTGCATTAACACTGTTTATTTTGTAACATTAATTGAAAATATTTGTTTATTATCATGTTCTATGTACTCTGTTGGACAATAAAAAAATTTTTAGAAATCTTTAGATTTTAAAAAATAAAGTATTTAAGCAATTATTTAGGAAAACAATTAAAAAAGTCGCTATAAGTCATTAAAGAATGAGCTAACAAGTTAGTTTGAAAAATAGTTAAAACATAAACAAGAAAAAAAGCCATTTTTGTCTTACTCCACTGCCCATTAATTTCACCCCTCCACACCCTACTTTATTTCCGTTTCTTATCAACTTAAAAAAAATTTATATTTTGACATTTCTGGTAAAATTTTACAAATTATTTCTGATAAATATTTGATAACAAATCCTAAATATTGCTTTCAATTTACTTTTTTACCAATGTTTAGGATGGAGGCCCTTACAAATATTCGATTTAGTGGAAAAAAAGGATGATAAGTATTATTTCAGGGTATGTAGTTTGATATAATTTGTTGTTTTTATATACTCAAAAAGATTTTGGAACATAAAGACAGTTTATTTTATATTTTTTATAGATAGGGTAGCTGACTTAATTTTGGCCAGTTTTTTTTAATTTTTTTGGATACGTTTTTTTCTGGCTCTTCTAATTGAGCCAAGATTTGGTCTAAAAATCAAACAGCAGCTATTTTTGCTATTCCAATGCAAAATTTAAAATTTCTGTTACACTTAAAAATCAGTGGAGGTTGAAACTTTTTTTATACTGGCCGAAGTTAAAGCGTGTGCCATTAATTTTGGCCACCTAGAAAAACTGGTTATAACTGTTGCTCAAACGAAGAATAAATAATTTTAGAGGTTTCAAATTCATCATTAGGTATTGTTCTTGGTACATATAAGTTAATTTTTTCGGTGGTGGTTTAATTGGTGGCCAAAATTAAGGCCTGGCCAAATTAAGACAGATACCCTACTAACAAATTTTGGAAACAAATTTTTTGTTCAAGCTTTAATAATTTTTAAACGCGACGCGATCAACATACAAATATCTCAAGTTAAAGTCCTAAAGCGAAGCTTTGGCTACATTCTTAAATAAAATTATTTAAAAAATTGAGGGGGGTTAACCGCATAACCCCCTAAACTTTAACGGCACTTCTCAAGCCAAATGTCTAGCTTTTTAGTATATGAATTTTTGCTTTTGAAATTTTTTATGAAAATTCCCATACTTTCCTCGGCTTAAAAATATAGAATTTTTCAAGGTAACCTGCTTGAGTCAGGTACCCTGAAGGGTTAAAATATATGATTTTTGGAAAAATCGTTTGTGTTGTAAATTCCAATTTCTTCATATGGGACAATGCTTCAAAACTCTTTGAGCCACAGGCTTCAAACCCGGGAGGAATTTTTGTCTCTTACTTTTGGTGGCGGTCCAAAAAAACCCCTAAGACACTGCACTGGGTGACTCCTAAAATATAACTTTTGAAACAGCCCCTGTATTAGCCAAATAATATATCATTTTAAAGCTCGTTACGTGTTTATTTAAAAAAAAATAAAAAAAAAAATAAAAAAAATTACTCTAAAATTTTGGGTAACCAAAATATAGTACGGGGTGTTTTTATTTATTTTTTATATTTATAAGTCGTGTTTATATTCGTTTGAAAGCTATATGCGTGCTGATTAAAAAACATATTAAATCTAGATTAAAATTTTTAATGGTTACACTTCCTCAAATACCCCCAAAAATGAAAAATATCGTGATTTTGTCAATTTTTTTTAATTTTACATGTCGTGTTTATATGACAGGTGTCATTGGGTGTTGTTGTTGCATTACATAAAAACTTGTTCACTGGATGCACTGTTCAACCATTTTGAGGTCTTCATATAAAGGTTTTTTTAAGTCGCCTGATATTGATCTTATTTAAGGTCGTACATGAGTAGCATAAGTGTTCCTGCAAGGCCAGCGGTACAAACTCCACACACAATAGAGCTGTATTTATCCACTGGTATTAGATGATTACAAAAACATGCTAGTGCATGGAAGCATGCTACTCCATGTCAACTAATCAAAGCAATTTATTTAGTAAAGTAATTAAAATTAACCAATTTTATTTATCTCTGCAATTTTTTCTATTTTACACAAAAATATATAACATAAAAATATACATGATTTCATATACTTCTGAAACAAATTTTCTCTGCCCCAACTATGGCGCGTTTTACTTAGAGCGCGCCTTAGTTAGGAGTCTCAAATGCCTAATTAGGACCTTGTTTCTAAAAAAAAGTGGTATCACTTAGGGCTTGTAAATGGCGCTATTTAAAGCACATCCTATTAAGACCACCCAAAAGTTAGGGTGCGCCCTTACTAGAGCCATAGATTTTCAATTAGAGAGCGATCTAACTAGGGCGCTTAAAAGAGTTTTACCTATAAAACGCTTCATCTAAAATTAGTTCATAAATTATTAGTTTTGTATAAACTAAATAAACAAGAAATAAATAAGTTTTTTATTGTAAATCTAATACTAAGACATTAAGGATTGCCTTATAAAATAGATAGTCATTAAATTAGCAAACAAATTGGCATTTTTCTGTGGGCGAAATCTAAGGCTAAAATGTTTTAGTACTAAGCAAGTTTTGGGTTAGTACTAAAACTAAGACTAAAGCGATTCTTGGACTTTTTTACTAAAGCTAAGGCGCGGCTAAAGTGAAATCTCCCTGCATTGCACACCCATAGTTTATAGTTATATGACACCTGTTTACAAACTAAAATAAAAAATGCATAGTTTATTGAATTTTGTTTAGTGTTTATCCAATTTCTTTACTGATCAAAAAACCTTATGGACACAATTCCAAATGCCAAAATAGTGCAAATAGTACGGATTCCTCATAAATATAATGCGGTTGCAATAATTTTTTAAATTTTAACATTTAAATAATACAAATGAAAGTTATCATGATAAAGTTTTGCTTGCTTTTCTAAAGCTTTACTGAGTCTTAGGAAACAATAAAATTTTTTTGATGTTTTTATGATTAAAATCAAGGTTGTGAAACAAAAATAAGTTTGCAAACGCACTTCTCAATGTCATGAGTGAGAATTTATTACTGTTTCATAGGGAATTTGATCATAGAAAATTGACACAGTTGTTATTTGGATTTTTCTTGTCACCAATCACTTGTGTTGTAAAAAATAATGATCTTCAATTATCTTAGGTAAAAGTAAAAGTAAATTTAAAAATATAAATTTAACTAAAATAAGAGTAAAAATAATTTGTGATATAACAGTTTAAGTAAAGAAAGTAAAAGTAACTGTTAAAATTTTATTAAAATAAAGTAAAAGTAAAGGCAAGACCTATTTTTTAAGCAAAAAAAAAAGTAATTTTAGAACGGAGCAAAACACCAGTTTTCAAAGCTACAGAAGAAAGTTTTTTGCTTTTTTATGTATATACTTTTATTTTGATAAGTTTTTTGGTGGTGTTTAAAAAAGTGATGTTTAACGTCTTCGCGGCTTAAAAAGTGTCTTCTGCCACTCATTTTACAACAACCCTATAGGAAATCTGCCTGTTGAAATTACTTCAATCTAGCTTGACTTAATTTAATTTACTGGAAAAAATCCGAGTGAGAGTAAAAATAGAGTAATTAAAACTTAAAAAATCTAGTAAAATAGAAGTAAAAAGTAAGTAAAATCTTAAAGTCCAGTATAAGTAAAAGTAATTGAAAATTCATATATTTATTAGTTTAAATAAAATTAAAAGTAAGTTTTTACAATACTACAATGTACCCTTTTAATTCAATGTGTTAAAAATCAAAAATTTAAAAGAGATAAAATTTTCAAAGGATGCTGTGAGCTAAATTTTTTTTAAATTTCAATTTTTCCGATTATAGAGGAACTACTACAATTGGGTTGTGTAACGTTTTCACAAAACAAAAAAAATTCATAGGGTTTAATTTTTTAGTTTGTGAGAAACTACGCATGCGAGATGCTAAATTACTCAGTACACCCATACAAACAAGTCTCCATTTTTTCTGTCTAAAAATACAACCAGGAGAAAACCGCTCCTTTTCCTGTTTTATTCATAGACAATTTTTTATGGGTAGTATAATCTTTTTAGGACTATACAATGACTAAAACCAAGCGATGCCACAGTAATGAAGACTATGATGTAATTGACACTTTGGATAAATTTAATGAAAGACAAAGTCATGTTGCCGATTCAGGTTTTAACCTTGAAGTAAACTTGTAATAAATAATAATTTATTGTGTTAATAAATATAAAACTTACCGCCACACAAATTCTTGCAAAAATAACATATTTTAATTTAATTTGTTTTTGCAAAAATCGTAAACTTTTGGAAAAAAAA
The DNA here is from genome assembly GCA_030248175.1 of Microlaimidae sp. YZB2_3. Classification (NCBI taxonomy): domain Eukaryota; kingdom Metazoa; phylum Nematoda; class Chromadorea; order Desmodorida; family Microlaimidae; species Microlaimidae sp. YZB2_3. Next base: position 33,249 of record JASAMX010003599.1, on the reverse strand, counting down.
CCGAGTCTGAAACTGGAATTCCAAATTGATCAAAACTGGATTTGGAACCGGAACATGCCATAAAAATTAAGAACTCGGAATCAGATCCAAGAGCAGTAAAAAACTTTTAAATCATTTAAAATCATGATTTTGCTTGAAGCCTTTTAAAATCTGAATTTTAAAACCTTTATGAATTTTGTATGCCTTTTAAATTATTAGCCGAATTTAAACTAACTTAATCTATTGCAAAACAAATTAAAGTAGTGCAACTATGTAGTTGTAACAATGTAAGTAATGTCTTAAAAATTAAAGTCATGTTTATCCAATTTTTGGTCAGAAAGAGCTTTTTCTCCCCTCGGTAAATTCTTTTCACCAGGGAAAAAATTAAAAATTTTAAATTTTTTAAAATAGTTTAAATATTTGTAGCTTAAATAGACCAAATACCAATGTTTGTGTGATAAATTTTATTAAAACATGTTAATCATTATTTGAATTATGTTTGTATTTTTCTAAATTAGCATTATAATGCGAGGAAAGAATTTACTGGTATATTCTATCCCCCTTAAAAAATTTGCACAAAGTTTATAATATTAATTTCTTAGCAGTGTTTAGGAACACATCACTAAGTTAAAATCAATAATTTGTTATCATGAAAAAATTTATAAATTTATAAAGTTATTGAGATAAAACGAATGAACAATTTAACTATTTTAAGCTTTAGCTTCTTTGAGCAGCCTAAGCAATATCCTAAAATCAAGCTCACAATTTATAAATCCTAAAATCAAGCTCAAAATTCATAAAATAGAGGGGGAAAGAATATACCGGTTTTTAAGCGGGTTAGTCTTTCTGGGGGCTGGAATTTACCAGGGGAAAATAATTTTAGCGGTGTCTAATCTGGGGAAAAACTATTCCCGTTTTTTATCGGCATAGTTTTTCCATGGAGAAAAAAGAAGGAGTGTAAGCAATCCCGTAACACCAGCTTTAAATCAAAAAATAAAAGTCCCACTACCGTTTATTTATTAATTATTAATTGGGCACACTTGTCTCTAGTATTTTATTAATAGATTGGTTTGGAACGAACATATACCTTAGATGCGAGTCTTACCGTGGGAGTAGCATCAGCTGGTGCGCGACAAACTGTAAAGGTTCCGCCACCTTTTTCACGATCATGGGGAACAAAAACTGATAAAAAATCTGTTAATTACAAATTAACAAAGGAACATTCAAAAATATTACATGTAATTTATTTTTATTGTTTTTATTTATGAAAATATATCACGCTTAACAATACAAATACATAGATTACCTGTTTTTTGTATCATTTTTTGTGTTTTTATACCATATTCTGTGTGGTTTAAAACTCACAATAAACCCGACAAATACCAAAGCTGCTTACTTAATTTTTATATAGTATGGTTTTTTAAACTCCCATGCATGACTGGAATAAACATAAGATGTAAGTGTTTATTAAAATCACGCTAGTCGAGATCCGTTTTTCTTACCGGAAGTAGTTTTATAGTAAAGAAAGACTCCACCAGATATTGGCTAATTTTTTTTGTCTATTTCCTGAAAAAGGGCGCCACCATTTGTTTATAATGCGCCGGTGCCCCCATCAGTTTAGTCACTATCTACATTTTGAAGCCTTTTTTTAAAGCCTTGCTTTTTTTGAAGCCTTTTAAACACTTTATTCAACCATGACGGCGTTTAGCCCACTACCATTCCCATTGTAAGATATGCGCGTTTAATTATTAATAATAAAAATAATAAGAAAAAGAAATCCAATAACGCGCCTGTGCCCCATTGGTTTAGCCATATTGGCTCATTAATTTTGAAGTGATTTTTTAAACACTTTATTCGACCCTGATGCCTTTAGCGCTGCTCTACCTCCCACTACCGTTCCCATTTTAGAATATGGGCGTTGGAATATTGATAATAAAAATAATAAAAAGAAGTTAACTGTATCGAAGCGGGTGAACAAGTTTAAAAATGCTAAATACCGCCCTTGCATTAGTTTTAAAACGCCATTTTGCTTTTAAATTTTAAACATGCAAATTTACAGTAACCGCGTAGCCAGGTCACTAAGCTGGCATCTTTACCCCAGGTATACAAGCTCAGGGTTTGTAGTGGGTCCCCTATTGTTTGCCATACTTTCCTTTCCAAGGCGATCCACCTAGAACCAACCGATTGGGACTCCAGCCGGCCAATTTCCATAGATTAGGTTTTATACCCTGATTGGCTTTAATTTTACTATTGATTTGTGAGATGCCGGCGTCTGTATCCAGTTAAGGCTGGACTAGGTAGGAACAGTCTTCAAACCCTGATTTAGGCACCGCGGCACAAAAACCAAATGAATAGCGGAACGGCTCTTCTGATCGTCAGTACTCTCTTCGACCCGTTTGTAAAATCCCTTCTCTTTATTTCGCGAAGTTGCAATTTTACAAACTGCTATTGCAAACATTTAATCTCACAAACTATTTTACAGTTTTTACAAATATTAAGAAACACGTGGTTTTTTTTGTTTCACGCGCCATTTTTTAGTTTTAACACGTTGTTAGTCGGTATAATTAATTTTAATTGTTTTTAGTAAATAAAACTTGGTACAAATATGAAACAAACTTCGTAAAAAATGTAAAATAATGGTTTGGATATAACCTTTTTTATTTCGGGTGACATTTGTACTGGTCAATAACTCGCAATATTGTTTATTTAATTTTGTTTAAAATTGTATCTACCTTCTCCAAAACATAAACATTAAATGCTCAACTGTAAAATATTCTGTAAAACGAAATTGCTTGCGTATGCACAGACTTTAACTCCTTAGTTTGAAGTCTTTAAATTTTCTACTGAGGAGTTTAAAATTTTGCAGCGCGTTATGTTAAAAAATGGCTGCACTTTCATTAACCAACCAATTTCAGGCAAGAAATTGGTTGGTTATATATAGGTAAGAAATTTAGATTTTTAAGTATATTAGTTTGTTAAATTTGATTTTTTTTTTAAAATATCTTGTTGTACTTTTCTTAGTTTTTTCACTTAAAACTTTTGAAATTTGTATTTGTCAGGATATTAATGTTTCAGTTTCTAACCTGCGACTTTTTTTCCACTTTTGATAAAAAGTTAAAAACAAAAGCCGTAATTTTAGTTGCTTGTACTTATTTTTCATGCAATTTTCCTTTTTAAAATTTTTAGCAAAGTTATGAAATGAACTGCGTATATGGATAGATAAATAACATAACGATCTCCCTGGCCATACGCAGTTCATTGCACAAATTTTGCGCATGGCAAAAATAAGAGCCAGTGGCTGAAATTAAGGCTGGCCAAATTTAAGTCGGTTACCCAAAGTCACTTTAAGCTACCAGATAACCAGAATATTAAATTTTTAATTTTAATCGAGCCTTTATCGATCTGATTTAATTATCATTTGCTCTGCAATCAAAATTACGAAAAAAATATTAATTGAATTGTGTTACAATTCACGTGATTTTTTTCTTAGTTTTTTTAAATATTTAAGTAGACGAATTTTTTAAAATTACTTGATATACGTAGAAGAGCGCTAGTAGCACCAAAAATATATAATAAAAGAAAAATGAGACACTTAGAACAAAACTTTGTAAAAAAAGGTCCCATTTAATGGGACCTGGTCCCAGTTGGTTTTTTTTGTCCCCATTTAAATGGGATCCATTACCATATAAGTCATTTAAATGGGATCCCATTTTAGGTAATAGGGAGGGTAAAGGGATATATTTTGTTTTTTTTTTGTAAATTCAAAAAATAATATAATTTGCACTTATCTTGTAAATACTTGCAATATTATCTTGTTGGTTGGTATTATATTGTTTTAATGCATTTTGTTTTTTATTTATTAGTTACTGCAGTGTGTCGACTTCGATACCTTAAGGATATTTTTACTTTAAAATAAAAATTTCGAGAAGCGAAAAAACACAAAATAAACCATACAAATTTTACAAACTGCTTTCAAAAAAACACAAATATCCTTCAATCGACAAGCGACTATAAAATGTGTAGAAACTACAAATAAGTCTCAAAAAAATTGCAAACTACCATGTATATATTTTTGCAAAATTAGGAGTAAATCTTACAAATAGACTAATTGTCGTTCTGACTCCACGCAGTTTGAAAAGTTTACCAAGTATTTTTTGAAAAAATTACAAATAAGGTTAAGAGAGTAGCTAGGTCAGGTACTTTGAGTAACGTGTAAATTGCAAACCTTTAGGTAGGAATTAGATACCCTTTACAAAGTAACAGTCGATTGTTACTTGCCGCAAAAAATATTTTAACTAACTCTTTTTTGTAAAAACATAAAACCTCAAATACGATAAAATAACAGTTAAGCACCTCATTTTATCAGTGATCTAAATTTTCTCTTATTTTCAAAACATTGTGTTTTTTCAAGCCAAACGAAATTAAAATATAGTTTATTAAATTGTAGATGAAAATGAAGGATAATGTCTTTGTTAAACTCATTTAAACGTTTCGATAAACTACAGTTGTCATCATCAGTAAGATCTAAAAATACAAAAATTTATAAACATGACAAGAATAAATATAGAACTGTACAGTGACAAGAGTAAATATAAAAAAAGCTATAGGATGGTAGATAAAACTTTTAAAGAGAGAAAAAGGTAATTTACAAAATTACTGAAACAAGGTTAAACAGTAAACAAAAATATTTTAAAATTGGGTAAAACCACTTTTTGTTTAAAATTGAAGAAAACGGGGTGCGATATTTAAAAATAAAAGCAAAATTACGCGTATTTTCAAAACAAATTTACATACAAAACCCGGATTTTAAAACCTATAAAATAAACACGATGAAAATATTAAAAAAAAACACGTGAAAAATTTTATAAGACTTTTTTTAGTAGGAGATACAATGTGGACGAAAAAGAAAATAATAAACATGCAAAAAAATTTTTTTATAAAATTATTTGATTGTTATTAAAAATCAACTTTAAACTGATGATGGAATATAACAAAAAGAGAAGTTAAAAATAGCTGAAAAAATTATGTTTTTTTAAATTTTGGAATGTTTTGGTAAAATATTAAAACAAAAATTTTGGAGAGAAAAATAAAACCAATATGTACACAGGTGCAAAAACATTAGAACTTATTAAGAAATTTGCAAAACGATGGGATTTATAAAACTTACATTAGTATGGAAACCATGAAACCTACTATTATAAAACTTACAAAAAAAGACCTAAAATAAGGATAACATGGGATAAAAATAAAACTATATATAATAAAACTACATACATTCTAAAGGAACAGATGAATTTTTGTCATTTAACTCTGGTGTGCCATTAGTTATGCATAAACTTTCTTTATTTAACAGAAAAAACACGCATTATTATCAGTGGTTACAGTGTCAGTTATCAGTTATCAGTGTCAGTGGTTTTAAAATCGCTAAAACTGGGCATATTACTTAAGTTACAATTTAATAAGTGATCATAAATAGCTAAGGGTCCTGTGCTCGTAAGTTGTTTTCCTATCTTAGATGAAACCCAAAGATGTTCCGCGATTCTGGTGCCAAGATTGCGGTATGTTTTGCCTTAATACCGTACCGAACAGGCAGGACATTTGAAAGAGTAGACGACACCAGAACGTAACAAAAACGGGACTCTGTCCTTGAAAGGAAAAACTATGAATACAAAACGTAGGCTTAATTACAGTTTTATGTGGTAAATGATTATAGAAATATTTTGACAATTTCTTTCTTACAGTCAAAGAATAAACGCCTAAATATGGTAAAACTAGAGAAACACGCATCTTTTCAGCATTATGAATTAAGGGTTTTGGAGTAGGAGCCGAAGCTTTTGTCATGAAAAAAATTTATTAGTGTTTGAATATAAAAATATGTATAACCATTTTTTGCCAGAAAGAGTTTTAGTAAATAAACCTCCTCCCAAAAACGTGGTAAGCTGCTGGATAACCGATGTGAGCAAAAAAGCAATCCCAATATAAGGCTACGTTTAAAAGAGTCCGGTAAAGAGCTACTGAATTTGGTGTAAACACCACTGAAAGTGGGCTTGAGGTAAACCAACGTTGTAAATCCCGTGGAAGATTTTGTAATTAGAATATCCAGAAAGGGAAGAAATTATTTGATTCGGATTCGTATGTAAATTCAATTGATATGTGGCGAGAATTTAAGTAGTCTAGAAAAAGGTTTATTTACGATTTTTCTTTGAAAAGTAAAATTTTTGCCTTAAAACCATGTTGAAACCTTGACAAAATGATATGGAAAAAGACAAGCAGTTCTTCTTTGACAAGCTGTTCCATTAGTTTACAAGAAAAAGATGTAAGTGAAATTGGACGATAATTTTCTTTTAGGCTTTTAGTGCCTTTTTTAAACAGTAAGTTTAATAAAGCTATTTTCCAATCAAGTGGTAATTCTCCAAAATCAAAAGACATCTGAAAGATTATTGCCAAAGGTTCAGCAATAACTTTAGCCAAGCGTTTTAAAAAGTAAGCTGGAAAACAGTCAGGTGTTCGAGACAATTTGTTTGGGAGCTTTTTTAGGGCCTTAAATACCTTTTTTGTGGTAAATACCATGTTGTCCAACTTTCCAATGTTCGGTGGATTAAAATTTGGCAAAGTATTATCATCATCAGTAAAAACAGAAGCAAAATAATTTCCAAAAAGTTCAACTTTTTCAAAGTCTTCAGTTACAAATGTCCCATCATCTCTTTTAATTGGTGGGATAGTTTCTTTTGTTTTGATTTTACTATTAACAAATTTATAAAAATTGTTTAAACCCCCAGAATTTAAAATTTTTGTTTCTTTATTAGTGTTAAAATCTCTAACTTTATTTTTGTATACTTTGCAAATTTTTTTGTACTCTGATCTTGATTTTTCATCAATATTACGCTTACGCCAAAGTTTTTTCTTTTGATTTTGTAGTTTTCTTATTTGTATTGGATATTGTACAATTTTTTTTTGTTTGTAAATATTTTTTTTCCAGGGACATGTCTATTGATACCTAACAACAAAATATCCTTGAATCTCTGCCAAGCATTTTCTACTGTGCCACATTCCTCAAATAATATTTTCCAGTTGATTGTAGATAAGTATAAACTTAGCATATCATAATCTGCTTTTAAAAAATCAGGTATGTAGTTTTGAATCTTATTTTTAGGACTGTCAAATAATTTAAGATTAATTTCAGATAAAATAGTGTCATGGTCTGATTGTGAAAAGCTGGGCGCAACAGTGACATTATTGAAAATTTCTCTATCGTTTGTAAACAAAAGATCCAGATAATTATTTCCACGAGTTGGTTGTGAAACAAGCTGATACATACCTAGCTCAATAAGAAACTCAAACCAATTATTTTCATTTTGCGTGTTTGAAGTTATTTTATTTGAAGACCAATCTACCCCTGGCAGATTGAAATCTCCAGTAAAAACAATGGTTCCTACAAAGTTTTCTGTCAAGTTCCTGATTAGCTCAAATATTAGATTGTCTTTTTCTTTGCTAGTACTAGGTTCTCTGTAAATACCAATGAATCTCAGTTTAGATGACTTTTGTAGAATAATGTCAACGGCTACTAGTTCTATTGCATTGTACTTTTCCTCCATTTCAACTTCAACTACTCTAAAAATATTTTTAATTAATAGGACTACTCCACCTCCTCGTCGCTGCTGTCGATCCCTTCGATAAACATTAAATTCTCTATTTTTTGTGATCATTTCATTAGTAGTTGTTTCAGTGAGCCATGTTTCACAAATAAAGCATATGTCAACAAAACTATAGTTAGAATCACCACCTGAAATCAGAACATCAAGCTCGTCTAAGGAGTTAACAAGGCTTCTTGCATTCATACACAAAATTTTTATACTAGGTATAAGCTTTAATTTACTACAGTGATAATTAAGTCGCATAATTTCCTATTTTGAAACATTTAGGGGAGCCTTGAGAGTGATGTCGAACAAAAAGGGATCACCATCAGCAGAATACCGAAGCGAAACCTTTTTGTTCTGCTCTCTAAGCTCCCTAAGTTTGCAAGCAATTCCTTTTGACAGACTCGCTGTTCCTCATTCAGTGACGGTCTTACATAAATTTTATCAAATTTAGTGACCCCTCTTAGTCGTCCTCCTGAACGTACAGCTCTATTTCTGATATATTTGTTGACGACCCACTTACGTTAAAGTTTTTACCCACTTACGTTAAATATTGAGCATCCACTGCAACATGCCGAGAGAGACAAAAGATGATCAAATTGCCAGACTGGAGGCAGAGAATGCGGATCTTCGGAAAAGGCTAACGGAGTTGGAGAAGAGATTCGCCGGGATGGAAGAAGAGCGAGCTCCTGGTGTCAATACTGACTTAGTGGCATCCATCTGTGAAAAGGTTTTGAATCGTCTACTGCCGATGATTGACAGTTATTTTAAGCGCATGGAGGTGCAAAGAGAACATGAGTCAATGCTGGTCGTATCTGGCCTACCGGAGAGCGATTCCTACGAAGGGGAAAAAGAGAATGTGACCGAGTTATTAAAGACTCTTGACAGTGGCGATTTGGGCGAAGTCACTCCTGTTGAGTTTTTTCGTATCGGAAGAGCTGGTGACCGGCCCAGGCTTTTAAAAGTTAGGGTCGTGAACAAATATATCAGAAATAGAGCTGTACGTTCAGGAGGACGACTAAGAGGGGTCACTAAATTTGATAAAGTTTATGTAAGACCGTCACTGAATGAGGAACAGCGAGTCTGTCAAAAGGAATTGCTTGGCAAACTTAGGGAGCTTAGAGAGCAGAACAAAAAGGTTTCGCTTCGGTATTCTGCTGATGGTGATCCCTTTTTGTTCGACATCACTCTCAAGGCTCCCCTAAATGTTTCAAAATAGGAAATTATGCGACTTAATTATCACTGTAGTAAATTAAAGCTTATACCTAGTATAAAAATTTTGTGTATGAATGCAAGAAGCCTTGTTAACTCCTTAGACGAGCTTGATGTTCTGATTTCAGGTGGTGATTCTAACTATAGTTTTGTTGACATATGCTTTATTTGTGAAACATGGCTCACTGAAACAACCACTAATGAAATGATCACAAAAAATAGAGAATTTAATGTTTATCGAAGGGATCGACAGCAGCGACGAGGAGGTGGAGTAGTCCTATTAATTAAAAATATTTTTAGAGTAGTTGAAGTTGAAATGGAGGAAAAGTACAATGCAATAGAACTAGTAGCCGTTGACATTATTCTACAAAAGTCATCTAAACTGAGATTCATTGGTATTTACAGAGAACCTAGTACTAGCAAAGAAAAAGACAATCTAATATTTGAGCTAATCAGGAACTTGACAGAAAACTTTGTAGGAACCATTGTCTTTACTGGAGATTTCAATCTGCCAGGGGTAGATTGGTCTTCAAATAAAATAACTTCAAACACGCAAAATGAAAATAATTGGTTTGAGTTTCTTATTGAGCTAGGTATGTATCAGCTTGTTTCACAACCAACTCGTGGAAATAATTATCTGGATCTTTTGTTTACAAACGATAGAGAAATTTTCAATAATGTCACTGTTGCGCCCAGCTTTTCACAATCAGACCATGACACTATTTTATCTGAAATTAATCTTAAATTATTTGACAGTCCTAAAAATAAGATTCAAAACTACATACCTGATTTTTTAAAAGCAGATTATGATATGCTAAGTTTATACTTATCTACAATCAACTGGAAAATATTATTTGAGGAATGTGGCACAGTAGAAAATGCTTGGCAGAGATTCAAGGATATTTTGTTGTTAGGTATCAATAGACATGTCCCTGGAAAAAAAATATTTACAAACAAAAAAAAAATTGTACAATATCCAATACAAATAAGAAAACTACAAAATCAAAAGAAAAAACTTTGGCGTAAGCGTAATATTGATGAAAAATCAAGATCAGAGTACAAAAAAATTTGCAAAGTATACAAAAATAAAGTTAGAGATTTTAACACTAATAAAGAAACAAAAATTTTAAATTCTGGGGGTTTAAACAATTTTTATAAATTTGTTAATAGTAAAATCAAAACAAAAGAAACTATCCCACCAATTAAAAGAGATGATGGGACATTTGTAACTGAAGACTTTGAAAAAGTTGAACTTTTTGGAAATTATTTTGCTTCTGTTTTTACTGATGATGATAATACTTTGCCAAATTTTAATCCACCGAACATTGGAAAGTTGGACAACATGGTATTTACCACAAAAAAGGTATTTAAGGCCCTAAAAAAGCTCCCAAACAAATTGTCTCGAACACCTGACTGTTTTCCAGCTTACTTTTTAAAACGCTTGGCTAAAGTTATTGCTGAACCTTTGGCAATAATCTTTCAGATGTCTTTTGATTTTGGAGAATTACCACTTGATTGGAAAATAGCTTTATTAAACTTACTGTTTAAAAAAGGCACTAAAAGCCTAAAAGAAAATTATCGTCCAATTTCACTTACATCTTTTTCTTGTAAACTAATGGAACAGCTTGTCAAAGAAGAACTGCTTGTCTTTTTCCATATCATTTTGTCAAGGTTTCAACATGGTTTTAAGGCAAAAAGTTCTACAATAACACAGCTGTTGGAAACTTTTAATGAGTGGACGCTAGCACTAAAAGACAAATTTCTAATTGATGTCATTTACTTGGATTTTGCCAAGGCCTTTGACACCGTGTCACATCAAAAATTGTTATATAAGCTAGAAAAATATGGTGTTTCTGGTAAATTTTTAAAATGGATAAAAGAATTTTTAGTTGGGCGGGAAATTAAAGTTGTAATTAATAACTCAGTATCCAAATCATTTCCTGTAAGAAGTTCAGTTCCTCAGGGTTCTGTTTTAGGTCCATTTTTGTTCTTGGTATATATTAATGATATTGTTGATTGTGTTAAGTTCTCACAAATTAGACTCTTTGCAGATGATATAAAGTTGTTTGTAAAATCTTCATCTAAAGATTACCACATTCAAACCTTGAGACTTCAGCAAGATTTAGATAGAATACACAGCTGGTCACAAGACTGGCAACTGCAGTTATCTAATCACAAATGTGAAGTTCTTCATATTCGAAATCATAGCAAAGAGTTAATTTGTAAATATAAGCTTGGTAATAACGTACTTGCAACTACAGAATTGGTGCGTGACCTAGGTGTTTATATATCCCATGATCTGAAATTCTCTAAACACTGTGAAATCACAGCAAAAAAAGCTATGAGAGTGACATCACTAATTTTTAGAACATTCAACTCAAACTCTAGAAATAATTTTCTCAGAGCATATAAGTCCTATGTTAGACCAATTCTGGAGTATGCTAGTGCAGTTTGGAACCCTTATTTACAAAAGGATATAAACATTTTGGAAAAAGTGCAACAAAATTTCACTAGGCGTTTGTTTTATAAATGCAAGTTGTTACCTGTTGGTTATGAACATAGACTGAATTACCTAGGTTTAGAAAGATTAAAAGATCGAAGAGACAAAATTGATTTATATGAGTGCTTTAAAATTATACATTGCTTAAACAATTTGCAAACCAATGATTTTTTTAAGTTTAACCTGCAGCCCACCCGTGGTCATCCATTTAAATTGGCAATGGAAGACTGCCGAATTAATGCAAGGAAATTTTCTTTTGCAAATAGGGTTGTTACACCTTGGAACAATCTACTCCCATCTCAAGTAACTGTCGATTCTTTGGATGCATTCAAGAAGAGTTTTGGAACTGACTTAAATAAGCGCTCTTTTTGAGCCTTTAAAGTCATATCAGATAGCTATGTTCATTGATAATTAGGTGAGTGTGGTTGTTGTTGGTGGAAATTAAGTAGAAGGATTGATGTTGGTGATGGAAAAAATAAAAAGAATGAAGTGATGAAAAAAGAAATTAATTATGTGTTGAATATGGTTAGTATGATATGATTATGTTTTCTTATTATTATATTAATTATGTTATATGATATGAGGAAAAAAGAATTGGTATTATTTTCTTCTGTTTATTTTTTAATGTATTATAATATAGATTTGTAGATGTATGTATTTATTGTTGTATGGAGTTATGGTGTTTAGGAGTTGTGAAGTTTTTAAGTGGGTTAGTATTAATTTTGTTAGATATTCTGTTAAAATATATTGTGGTAAAGGAATTTATGTTTATTGGTTTATTGTTTGTTGTTTTTTGTTTGTGAATTTTTATTTTAGATATATAATTGTTATGTAATTATAGTTGAAGAATTTATTACATTATATTTTAGTTTATTTTGTAATCTTTTTATTGGAAATATAATTGTGTTTGTAGAAGTATTGTTGAAGAACTCTTTAAAAAGTATTTTATTATGTATTTTGTTATAAATTTTTTTTGATTTTAATGTTGGGTTTCAAATGTTTTATTAAATTTCTTTATATGTAAATTAAGTTGTTAACTGAATTCGTTATATGAAGTGCTTATGTTAAGTGTTTATGTTTTATTTTTAGGGTTTATTTTGAAATATTAGATTGTTATTTTAATGGGTGTTTACTCGTGGTGCATCTTTGAATTCTGAATTTTTTGGTTGTTGTGTTGTGGTATTGTGGTGGGTAGTGTTTTTTGTAGATATTGTTTTGGGTTAATGTTCCTGGGGTTTACTATTGCTTGAGATTCTTGTGGTTTTGTTGAGTGTTTTTTTTGGTGATTGGTTTTTATTAGATGTTAGTAATAAAAATAGAAAAAAAAATGAGAAGGAATTGGGAAGGAAATAGAAAATTTTATTAATTTTTCTTATTATTATTATTTTTGTTTGTTAAGAACAATATTATTACTATGTTATTAAATTAATTACTTCATTTATTAATAAACAGCTGCTGAACTAGTAAGTTAATTCTTCTGCCTGGCCTGTTTGTTAAGACTGAAGATAAGTAAGAAAATAATTAATATATTATAAAAAATATTATAAAATAATATAAATAAATATTATAATGGATTAGTAATTAAAAGAATTATTAACAAATTTTTTGTTTATTAAGGAAAATGTTTAAAGTGAAAGTATGTTGTTGGAAATTTGTTTCAAAAATTTATTTAAAGGTTTGTTAAAAAAAATTTGGCTAAATCTAGCTACAAGTATTATATTGGGGATTAGTTGTATATTTATGTTGTTATGAAAAAAGAAAAATAGAAAATAAAAATAAAATGAATATATTAAAATAGTACTATATATAGGGATTAATTTCTCTTTTTTTAAGAGAGATAATTTTCGTCTTTTTTTTACTAATATTTTATAATTTATATGATGTTGTAGTGTTGTATAGGTGTTTGTATTTTTGTGTTGTATATTGTTTGTTAGGTTTTTGTTTAATATTTGCTATGTTAATTATGCTTGTTTATATAGTTTTTCTCTTTATTTGCTTTGTCTTGTTGTATATTTCTTTTTCTTTTGTCTGTTGTTTTCTTACTCCACTTATCCTTCTACTGATTTTATTTTTGTTATGTGCTTTGTTGTATTGTATTTTTTTTATCGTGTGTTCGTTTGGGTGGAGTCTAATCTTTGTGTCTTGTTGTGGGTGTGTTTATTTGTTTGTGTTTATTTGCTTATTCGGTGTGTTTGTTGATTGTTTTTGTTGGAGAGTGTTAGGATAGATTTGAGGTGAGTATATTTTTTTTTTTGTTTATTGATCTGATTTTTTCGTCTCCATCAACATAGCTTATAGTGATTTGCTACGTGTGGGTCAACAGCTACATAAGCACAAAAATAATAAAAATAAAAAAATATAAAAAAATAAAATAAAAATATAATCGAATACTAGTTTTAGTTATAGATGTTTAACAGATGTTGTCTACTGTTCATATAGTTCTATTGGCTAAATTTAGCATAATTGTTGAAGTTCTAGTTTATAGCTATTGTTACATGTTATTTTTTCAAAGCTACAAAAAATGTTGCATATCGGTATCATACAGTTAATTTAATGACATATGACAGTACATACATTCTCTCTTAAATTTGTTTGCGAAAAGTCATGTACAAATAAATCAGTGTTGGTAAAAATTAAAATGTTGTTTGTAAACTTTTACAAAAACACTATTGTTTATAAAGCCTCTTTTTCTTATATATTCCAGGAGTTGATTTGGCGTACTGAAAAAAGTCTGGACTTGCATGCAAAGGTCTAAGGTTCGATTCCCTCCGCAGACAATTTTTTTCAATTTTGCCAGAACGGTTTGTAAAATTTACAAACAAGTTTCTTGTCACATTGGAAAGTCACGTTTTTGTAAAATATGCAAAAGTTTTAGTAAAAAAGTGCAAACAAGGTTAAGAGAGTAAGTTTGTTTTAAGTCTTCTCAATTCTAACCTATTAAGCTTAAATTCGATTAAGCGATTTTTGCAGCTGGTTTTTTGGAGATTATGAGGAAATACACATCTGGTAAAATGTCGTTGAACATGTTCGATTTTATGCTTACTTTTAATTAAATATGGTGACTAACTTTTAATTAAATATGGTGACTAAACTACAGATTCAAAATCTAAAATAAGTAAAACATAAATATGGTACGATTTTAGAAACAAATTTTTGTCATTTGGCGTGGAGCACGCAAAATAAAAAAAAGTATTTGATAAGCTTTGCTTGTAATTGAGGCGCAGTAAAAATAAGATTTTAGGTTTTTAGTGATGTTTATTTGATGATCTTTTACAAAATTAATATTTTCATTGACTTTATCGATTAGATAGTAGGAATAGCTAAAATTATTATTACCTAGATGAAAAAACTTACACTTCCGCAAAACAATCTTAAATTGCTATATCCGCCCATTCAGAAAAATTTTTTAAATCCGACTGAAATTTATTAAAAGATACAAAATTTTTGATTGATTTGTACAGGTTGGCACCGTCAGCGAAAAGTTTAACGTGAGTATGGCTTATCAAACAGTCAGGAAGAACATTAATTTATAAAAAAAGCAAAGGATCAAAGAATCTGCTATGAGAAACTCCACTTGTCACATCAGTAAAGTCTGACTTGCAATCTTTGATTATTACGCACTTTCTGCGGTTAGAAAGGAAATTTTCTTTCCAGCTATAAAGTTCATAACCAATACTCTACGCTTTATGTTTTTATAAGAGTTTCTCAGGACTGACAGTGTCAAAATCCTTTGGAAAATCAATGTACATAACATCCACTGATTTTTTATTATCTAAGGCTGAAATATATTCTTGTAAGTTTGAAAAAACTGGAAGGCCAACAAATATTTTGCTGAGAAAACCAAACTGTTAACTAGGGTAATTTGTTATGCTTTAAGTACTTAATAACAGCGTCAAAATTATGCTTTTTATTAGTTTTGAAGAATTTGAAATGAGGGAAATATGCCTTTAGTTTAAACACAAGCAAGCTAAACCTTTTTTAACCTATGAACAAAACATAGGCGTTTTTCCAGTTGCATCGAAAACAACCCCTTTTTAAGCGAAATTTCAAAGATTTACGCTAATGGCTTGGCTAATTCCGGCAAGCGTGGCTCGCGGGGTATTGTAAGTATTGTGATGGCCACAAAACGTAGTCTTACTTACCGTTTTTTGATCAGCTATAACTTGAGATTAAATATACTAATAGACATGAAACTTTGTATACATATGTAATGTCTGATGCGCTATCGATTGGTGATAATAGTGTAATGGGCCTAAAATGGGTGCGGTGTCCGGGTTAGGCTTAAAACATTATTTATGCATAACCTTCCTCTAAAGTAAATTAAAAATAAGTCGGTACAAAAACTCCATTCCAAACCAGACAGTTTCAGAGTTTGAGTTAAGTCACCTGGCGACTTCGGTCTTATGATCGACCAGAAGTCGACAAGTTACCGTACTCCTAGCTCTGGAGGTGTCTGGCTATAAAAACAAGTAAATTAAAAATATAGTTATGGGTGGTAGTTCGGGTAGCTTGGGTCAGCTTCGATCTTGGACTTCCTTTTCCTTTATTTTTATATCTGTAATCCTAATATAAATTCTACCTTCAGAGAAATTTTTTTTACCAAAACTTCCTTTTGAAAGCGATATACCTTGCAGGGCCTGACAGCCTTAGGAGTGGTAAGCGTTTTAAATTTGATAATCATATTAATTTCTTGCAGTTATAATTAGTGCGAATAAAGCTGTAAATTGCTTAGTACCTAGTCACAACAAACTACACTTATACTTTAAAAGAACACCCTTGGAGCACCGCTACAGATAGTGACCCCAGAGTTCGGGCTGTAAACGCAGGTTGTCCTTGCTGTACCTGTGGTGATAGCTACACCCCAGGGGACAGCTACCAATCGGTGTTTCAGTCCAAGTAACGACACCTTTTGTAGTGGTTCTCTTGAGACTCAATGTAAATTTAAGAGTATAAAACCATTCTTGTAAAAATGCCTCTATTTTTTTCTTTCTTTTTTAAATAGTAAATGCGCGCCAATATAAATATATGGCGGCTAAGTAAAAAAAGGGAAGAAAAATTAGCACAAGAAGAATTAAGTTAGTAAATCAAGGTGAGGCCTAAAATTAAGAAAGCCCCTGGGGAGGAAAATTATAAAAAAAGAAGAACTGCTCCAATGCGGTGTAGAGCTTGTGAGGATATAATTGAATTTAAAACAAAAGAGAAATATATAAAGTTAAGACAAGGAAAACGCGAGGAATAAATAAAAATTCAAAAAGACTTAATTTAATGCCAAACAAATGAACCTAGGTTAAGTGAAATGGAAATTGCAAACGAAAAGGCGTTTGTTCTTTTTATTTTCTGCGCTACAGATAAGCGTAGCGTGTTTTTTTTATTTTCTCTTCTTGTAAATGTAATTAAGCGTAAAAAGCTCAGCGTTAATATTAGTATATTGAATAATGATAGAATATTGTTTTCTAACTATTGTTTGTTTATTAAATAATTATAATTAATTAATTAATTAAATAATTAAAATTAATAATTAATTCCTAATACGTGGCGGTAATATATATATAAAACACTTGCACCAATTTTAGGTTATCTCCCAGCAAACCCTGCGGAAAGTTGTTCTGACATCACTTCCCAAGATATGGAAACCTATTTACAATTGACTAGTCAAATGGCTAATTTAGAACGTGCCATTAATCGTTTGACAATGGCATCAGAAGTGTCTCAGCGCGAAAATGATCCGGTTTCTCATTCAGAAAATACCGCACCATTTTATCACAATCGAGATACTTCTAGGCGACCAAAATATAATTTTGGTAATAATAACCGACCGCCATTGCACCGGATCCAAGGCGACCGTTCGCCCATACAACAAATCGGGCTCTTTGCTATAATTGCGGTCGCACTGGTCATCTACAGTATCAGTGTAGAAACCTACCACATGGCCTGCCACGAGGCCGACCACAGTATTATCGAGAGGCACCACCATCAGTAAGGTGTAATCGTTCGCCTTCTATTTATGTTAATCAGCACTCAGCTTCTGCTTCTCAAAGCCTAAATCGTTGCGTACGTTTTGAAGAACCGGTGCATGCGGTTCGAACAGTTGAAAAATCAACCGAAAATTCTGATCACTTTGAAAAATGGGCTCTGGAGGCAATTATCACGCGTTAATATTTTAGATTCAACAACAACACTGTTTGTCAAAAAAACCGACCAGCCATCATTTATTGGCATGAATCGTGCTGTGCATCCATGGTGTGCGCATTATGAAACACACCAATATCTTAATGCTATTTCACCGGAGTGTTTAAATTCTGTGACGTGTTCCTAACGCCGCTGTAATTTGCCGTTTACACCAGAGCGGCTCGCCTTGTTTCTGCAGTGCGATTTCTGCAATAATCGCGCTTGTGTTATTTGTTGACATGCCCAAGCAGGAGGGTGTGACGGATGTACTACTGATAAAACTGAGACGTCTCGCAAGACTTCTCCAGTTCACTCTTTTGGGTACCGCCCAAAGCCATTTGCGCGACAACCTAGAATTTCCGGAGCTAACGCGACAGATTTGGGCAGACCTCCATTTCCACCTCCAGTTTACTGTCCGCAGAGCGATTTACCGCGGTTAAGCCGTACAATCGATTGGGTTCGTGAGCTGGAAGCATGATAGTCTGCATAGAGAAAACTGGTCGCAACGCGAGATCATCATCAAAAATAACTCTTCATTAACACAGGGCAACAAGCGAGGAATAACGCAATTGCAGCAACAGCTTAATTCGCTCAAGCTGTTTTGCAATGAAAGTTTTAATCATTGGAACCAAAAAATAGTTCGAGTTGAGTGTGCCCAATGGAACGCTCATTATTCAAATGGAACTGATGGGTTTCGGTCTTCTGCCGCCAATGGGGTGGTAACTAATTTGGCCGCAAATGCAATGACAAGCGTTAAAAATCAGTTGGAAAGAGAGGGAGCCACCGGTCAAGCACCGGCGGATCCTCCTTTACAACCTGTCGTAGGGCTTTTGAAAAGCGGTAGCCTTGGCGCGGCCGCGGATAACTCTACTTCACCTATAGGAACTCCTCAGGCTCAAAATAGGCCTGTGGAACGTTCCTTCAGCTGGAATGAAATTTCCGCAGGTTTTGAAAGGCAAACCTGGGAATTTCTTTTAGAAGAGGTGCTAAGGAGCTTTTCCACGTCGCAAATAAGTCAAAGTGGCAGTCTGCCAATAGCCACGCCGGAACAGACATTGATGGCTTTGTCATCGTTAAGTTCTCTCAACACTCCTACATTTGGAAGGTCACGAGCTCCTTCCTTTGAGTCTGTTGCAGCATTCGACTGGATTATTTGCCATTACTTTGTTGGGAAATATTCTACTCCAGTTTATCATTCCCACGGCAGGAGCTTACCTGGTACCGGAAGGACCTCTTTTCTGCCAAACTAAAAACGGACGAACTTTGTGGAACGTACCAGAACCACCGCCGTGCAAAAGTTCAGCGTTTCACTGCAAACGAATTCACTAAAAAGTTTTAACGTTCTCATGGTTCTTTCATGACAATTTTATGAAAAGAGAAATAACTACCCGCATTTCTGTGACAGAAGCGGAATGTAGAAACATAGTAAAAAACAAAAAATGCCAGGATGGTGAATTGGTAGAAAAGGGAAGACTTTATCAAACCAAAAATAAACTAAATTGGTATTACCCTGGGGGCGGGGTAGATTGTTGCCACTGGAAGCCCTTTGAAAGTAGCAATTGTTTTTATTATGAGACAGTAGTTTATAAGCGGTACGTAACGTCCCACATGGAAAGCCCTGTTGGGGAAGTATCCGCGTGCGCTTACGCTAGGGGAAGTTGGCTTTTAGAAGATGAATCTCGCTTAAACTGGGAGGCGGACCCACAAGAAAATTGTCCATATTTGCTTTTTGCGGACATGGAGGGTAAACTTACGGCAGGCATCTTTTATCAGAAAACAGAAATTTTGCTTTAACGTGGGGTGAAAATCCGGTAACCCATCATAATCCCTGTGAGCAACTTCGCGTTTTAGAATCGGATCAAGGCGTAATTTTTCGCATATTACAACATAAAGAGTCCAAACTAAGTTTAGGTCTAAAAAATAAACGCACGCCGCGGTCGTTAAAATATAGCAAAAAGCGGAGGCGGAAGCGTATTACAAAAAGTGGTGAGCATGGCTTGGTCGGCACCGACCAGCTAGCGTCTCAATTACAGGCGGTTTCGGATGTGTATGAGGTTTTAAAAGCTCAAATTTTAGCTAACGCAACGGTGAGCAACGGTTTACCTAACCCAACCCAACTTTTCACAGGTGAGTGATTTGTTTTTTGGGAGGTTGGTTCAAAAATTTTTAGTAGGTTTTAGTTTATTTTTTTATTTTTTTTAAACAAAAATAGACCATTTATAAATTTTTCTTTATAATTTTTTAAATTTTTAAAATTAAATCATATTTTTTTCAAAAAAGACACCATTAATTAATGAAAGTATCATAATAGATTTTTTTATTGTTTGGGTTTTTCATAAGTTTTTTGTTTAATTTTGTCATATAGTTTGCCTCTTTATTTTTCTTTTTTGAGAGGGAGGTTTTCTGGAGCCAGTCCACTAACAATATGTTAACAATTAGCTAAGTTAACCCATTATGAGAAAAAAATGTCATGTTTTTTAATTTAATCCAAAAAATTGTATAATTTTACAAGAGAAAGAAAGCAAAATTCAAGCAATAAAAGCTTAGTAAACAGCTAACTTAGCCAGTAGTTAACATTCCATTAGTGGACTGGCCCCTGTTTAATTCTGTTAACTGATTAATTAACTTCCATGCGCGTTTTTTTCATGCAGTTTGGGGGTTTTATTCCATGATTTTAGATGTCCATACATCATGGACGCAGCGCCTAGGCGACAGCTGGGTCAGTATAAAAACACCATGGACATATTCACCAAAGGCCAAATTCACCATAAACGTTACAAAATAACCATAGCGTTGTGTCAATTTACTATAAATATAATGCGTTTGCAATATTTGCTTTAAATTTTGACGCTTGGAAAATACAAATAAAATTTATCATGATAAAATTTAGCTTGATTTTAGGATTTTCCTTAAACTTAGGTAAAAATAAAGCCATTTTAAATGCTTTCAGGATTAAAACTAAGTTTTTTAAACAAATTTTATTTTGCAAACGCATTTCTGATTGTTATGGTGGATTAGCACTACATTATGGTGAGTTTTGTCATGGGAAATTGAACACTACTTTTAGGGCGATTTTGCAAGTCACCCGCCAGCTGGCGCCAAGCCTCCAAATCTTAGGCGCCAGCGCAGTAATCTAGGCGCCAGCGTTTAAAGGTTGGGGTTTTTCTCCCTAACTTTAGGGTTTTTTTCCTGTTTTTTTTTAGTTTTTTGGGGGTTTTTTACTGGGGTTGGGGTTTCTAGGGTTTTTTTTTCCAAAAAAAAGTATTTTTCAATTTAAAAATAATAAATGTTCTGGTACCACAAAAGGTCTGATTTAATATAGTAGTTTACGGTAACTATCAATTTTTTTTAATAATCAAATAAATTTTATCATATTTTACAATTAACCAAGAAAAAATTAATAATACAATCTGGTAGTGGCATGTATTTTGAGAACGTTAAACTCACTAAAATCAGTAACAAAATAGCAAAAAATATTTTAAAATGTACTTTATTTTGAAACCTACTGTGGAAGTTGATGAGGTGTTGTCTTTTAAATATGAAATATGAAATAATTTATTTGCATGGTATATAATACATTACTAAAAAATAAACACTTATGTACACATTTAAATACCACAAAACAAACTTTGTTGGTAACAAAATTTGTTTTGTGTTTTTGGGTATGTAATTTTTCTGGGTCAAGTGAAAATGGTATTTAAGTTCCAAAGACATATTAGCTGAATGTAAGTAAATTTAAATATCCTATAAATGTGATATGTGAGAATTCTAATTCCCATGGCCATGGGCAGCCATCATCTTTTGATCAGTAAGTGAGTAAGTAAATAACTGAGTAACTTCCTAACGCTTTCTTTAATTTTAAATAACTCAGCTGAATCAACTCTATATAAGTTGAAATTTAGAACATATACACAACCAAGAATCGATTGATAATCACGATTTTGTGATCTGACAAATTGTGCAGTCAATCATGACATATATGCAAATTTTATTTAAAACAGTTATAACCTGACCAAATAAAATCTATATGACTTGATATTCGAAACATAGATACTACTGACAATAGAGAACCGATTGATAATCACGATTTTGTGATCTGATAAATTGTGCGGTTGATCTTGACATATGTGCTAATTTTATTTAAAACAATTATAACTTGGCCAAATAAAATCTATATGACTTGAAATTTGGAACATAAATACAACTGACAACGGAGAATCAATTGATAATCAATCACGATTTTGTTATCTGACAAATTTTGCAGTCGATCATGACAAATATGCAAATTTTATTTTAAACAATTATAACTCAGCCGAATTAAATTTATATAATTTGAAATTGGGAATACAGATATAACTGACAACTGAGAATCGATTAGTAATCACGATTTTGTGATCTGATAAATTGTGCGGTTGATCTTGACATATGTGCTAATTTTATTTAAAACAATTATAACTTGGCCAAATAAAATCTATATGACTTGAAATTTGGAACATAAATACAACTGACAACGGAGAATCAATTGATAATCAATCACGATTTTGTTATCTGACAAATTTTGCAGTCGATCATGACAAATATGCAAATTTTATTTTAAACAATTATAACTCAGCCGAATTAAATTTATATGATTTGAAATTGGGAATACAGATACAACTGACAACTGAGAATCGATTAGTAATCACGATTTTGTGATCTGACAAAATGTGCGGTTGATCATGACGTATATGCAAGTTTTGTTTTAAAAAATTATAAATTGGCCAAATAAAATCTATATGACTTGAAATTCAGAACATAGATACAACTGACAACGGAGAATTGACTGATACTTACAATTTTGTGATCTGTCAAATTGTGCAGTCGATCATGATGTATATGCAAATTTTATTTAAAACAATTATAACCCAATCAAATAAAAAAAATAAAGGGCAAAGCTCCGGAGTTCTCTCCACTTTAAATGGTTGGAGCTACAAAAAGAGAAATAACTACCCGCATTTCTGTGACAGAAGCGGAATGTAGAAACATAGTAAAAAACAAAAAATGCCAGGATGGTGAATTGGTAGAAAAGGGAGGACTTTATCAAACCGAAAATAAACTAAATTGGTATTACCCTGGGGGCGGGATAGATTGTTGCCACTGGAAGCCCTTTGAAAGTAGCAATTGTTTTTATTATGAGACAGTAGTTTATAAGCGGTACGTAACGTCCCACATGGAAAGCCCTGTTGGGGAAGTATCCGCGTGCGCTTACGCTAGGGGCAGTTGGCTTTTAGAAGATGAATCTCGCTTAAACTGGGAGGCGGACCCACAAGAAATTTGTCCATATTTGCTTTTTGCGGACATGGAGGGTAAACTTACGGCAGGCATCTTTTATCAGAAAACAGAAATTTTGCTTTAACGTGGGGTGAAAATCCGGTAACCCATCATAATGCCTGTGAGCAACTTCACGTTTTAGAATCGGATCAAGGCGTAATTTTTCGCATATTACAACATAAAGAGTCCGAACTAAGTTTAGGTCTAAAAAATAAACGCACGCCGCGGTCGTTAAAATATAGCAAAAAGCGGAGGCGGAAGCGTATTACAAAAAGCGGTGAGCATGGCTTGGTCGGCACCGACCAGCTAGCGTCTCAATTACAGGCGGTTTCGGATGTGTTGGAGGACTCCCTCCGAACTACATTTGAATATGCATTAACAGGACAATGTCAAGCAATCCTACAAGTGTATGAGGTTTTAAAAGCTCAAATTTTAGCTAACCCAATGGCAACAGCTAGAGTTTTGTTAAATCAGACTAATGTAATAGCTAAAAGTAGGAGCCAATATTTTAGAAGTTTTCCCTTGCCAATTAATTTCACATTCAACAGTAAAATATTTACCTATGAACTCAACGTGTATAAAATTTGTTCCCTTGTGGTTTTCTTTTTCAAACAAAACTTTTTTTGCTTATCAAGATCCGTCCACTAGTATAGTTCATCATTCAAGCCCGCCCGCGGAGTGCGACTTGAGCACAACTATACCTATTCGCTTTAATAAAAAACTTTTTTATACGAGGCTAAAACAGGCATCCTAAGCCCTATTAAAGGGACAATCCAAAATTTAACGTTTTATACAAATAAATCCTCCGCAAACCTTCCAATCCACCTACCTACTTTTCACGAGTATGTTTTTTACAATTGGAGTACAGTAAGGGGTGTAATAAATATTAATGATTTATATTCGGCGTTATATTATCAAAATAATGGACTATTTTGGCGTTAGTCATAACTCAGAGCTAAATCCACAAAAAGCGGCTCAAAATTTCGCGCACAATGTACTTAAGTCTGGTTTTGGTTTATTCACAGGACTTAGTCTCTCTTTCTTTCATATTCCACTAGCATTATTAGTATTCTTACTTAGTAGTACTTATTTACTTACTTGGTAGTACACTTACCATTATTTCATTTTTGGTTGTAAATCAAATTTCAAATTACAAAATTCTCCCGCGGCTCATACAGGCTGATATTGCTATTTGTGGCTATAATCTTAGGGTACTTGGAGCGGTTCAAGTAACCTTACAACTAGGGAATCAAGCCATACAAGTTATTTTGCACGTAACAAACCAAACAATTGCTAATTTTGATTGTATAATAGGAACAGATACTTTACAATACCTGGGCCCGTTTCAAATAAATTTAAAGGAAAAAAATATTGTCCACACCCAGTAGTGGCCCAATTGAGTTTGTAAAATTACAAAATAAACTATTATTAGATCGGGAATATCCTGTGTCTCAGGTTCATGATTTTATAATACCTGCGCGCACTGAGTGTATCATACCCGCGCAGTGTGCTAATTTCCCTTAGGAATTAAACGGTTATGAGTGTCTTTTTGAGCCCTTTGATGAAACTTTAAAGTACCGGCGAATAATAGACGCAGTAGGATTAATTAATCCACAAGAGAGCATCATCCCTGTGCGAATACTTAATTCGTCTGAAAATACTGTAAATCATTTTACCAAATCTAAATTAGGAGTTTTGTCACTGCCCTATAAGGAATAAATTGTAGCCTATATTTCTCCTCCTACCTATGCGGAAAAACCCCACAGTTCTCCGGCGCCTTTAAAACGTGTGGTCGTTTTACCTCCAGTAGATTTATCAAAAAAGTGTACTAAATTCTGAACAAAAACTTGAGCTAAACAAATTATTGTCGGAATATAATCACGTTTTTACCCAGGCAGATACGGATAAGGGACGCACAGATATATTTTTGCATGAAAATGATACTGGAGGTGCACCTCCTTTTAAAACGCGGCTCTACCGTATCCCTTTAGAAATGCGGGAGGCGGTTAATCAAGAGGTTACAAAAATGTTAAAATGCGGCCTAATAACTGAAAGCAGTAGCCCGTGGTGCTCAGGAGTAGTGGTACTGCAAAAAAAGACGGTGGTTTACGATTTGCGTGTGACTACCGTCAACTAAATAAAGTCACTAAATCGGATGTTTATCCCCTGAAAAATATTTAAGATATCTTAGATGCTTTGCACGGGGCAAAATGTTTTTCCTCCTGTGATTTGCAATCCGCATATTGGCAAACGTGCTTACACCCCGATTTGCAGGAAAAAATCGCATTTGTAGTGCCGGGATTGGGGCTGTACCATTTTAAGCGCGTTCCTTTTAGAATTAAAAATGCGGTTGCGTCATTTTCGCGCCTTATGGATATAGTTTTAAGTGGCCTGCAATGGAAGAGTTGTTTAAGTTATATCGATGACATATTAATTTATTCAGCCACTTTTGCGGACCACCTTCGCGATATTCGGGCCGTTTTTGGGCGCTTGGATAAATATGGCCTAAAATTAAAACCTACAAAATGTTCTTTCGGGAAAGCTGAAGTAAATTATCTGGATTATGTTGTTTTGGCGGCCGGGAAAAAAGTAGATCCTAATAAAGTATTTGCAATAGAAAAAATCCATCCACAAAAATCACAAAAAGATGTCAAATCGTTTTTAGGACTAGCGTCCTATTATAGATCTCATATAAAAGATTTTGCTCGCATCGCTAATCCACTCACAAAACTTTTAAAAAGGAACTTTTCTACTTTTACTTGGGAGGAGGAACAACAGAGTGCTTTTGACGAACTCAAAAGGCGCTTAGTTTCAGCTCCAATATTAGCTTTTCCAAACCTGAAAGAACGACTTTACCTGCATGTTGATAGTAGCGGCTATCAATTCAGTGCCATTCTATCTCAAAAAGGAAACGACGGCAAAGAGCATATCATTGCTTGTGCCAGCCGTAAAATGACTCCTCAAGAGTGGCGTTGGTATGTCACAGAATGTGAGGCAGCGGCTCTCATTTTTGCAGTCAAAGCCTTTTCCAACTATTTGTATTGAGTGGAATGTACGTGACCACAAAGCTTTAGAGTGGCTTTTGCATACGCCACACCTAAAGCTAAAACTACAAAGGTGGGCACTTTTGTTACTTGACGCCAATTTTAAAATCACTTATAAAAAGGAGTGACACATACCAACGCGGACGCTCTATCACGGTTAACTGCTGACGGAATAACGCAGATGGAGATTAACCCTGATGAGCCTTTTCCTATATTTACTCTCCGGTTAGAATCCACCAAAATTGCGGCTCTTAAGGACCTACCTGAGGTCCAAAGAACAGATACTGAGTATCAAGAAATTTTTAGATACTTGGAATCAGGAGAATTACCACCTGATCCTAAGAAAACTGAATTAATCAAAAATCGGTCACTAAATTTTTGTATAGTTGACAATAAGCTATATAAAAAATTTATTGACAATCGTGGCCACTTAAGTTATCATCTAGTGGTGCCTCTCGAGTACCGTCAGCTTATTCTCAATCAATGTCACGGCTCGATTCTAGCCGGACACTTTGGGAATGCAAAAACCAAAAAACGGGTGCGCCAAAACTTTTGGTGGCCCGGCCTCAGAAAAGACGTGCGCCACCATGTTTCGCGGTGTGAATCATGTGCTACACATAAAGCGCATCTACCTCATTGAAGAGCTCCCTTGCGACCACTACCGTTGGTCTCAAAGTTTGCGCGCTTTACGGCCGATACTATCGGTCCAATCGCGTTTCCGCAAAAGGGAACCGACATTTAATTGTGTTTACAGAAAGCCTCACTCGGTGGATAGAGGCTTTCCCGATTCCAGACTTAAAAGCGGAAACTATTTGTAATGGGTTTATAAGAAACATAATTGCTCGGTATGGAGTAATAGATACACTTCTAACCAACGGCGGGACGTGTTTTGAAAACGCCTTGCTCAAAAACTTGTGTGCGTCTCTCGGTGTTGAAAAGGCAAAAAGTTCCCCGTTACATCATGAAGGGAATGGATCAAGTGAAAATTCGTATAAACGTTTGATCAATTGTTTTTCCCATTTTGTATCAAGGGTGGGGGGGGTGGGGGCTCGCTTGTCTATTGCTTTTGGGGGGCTTTATAATACATATAGACATGGAATGAAGAAAATTTTTTATAAATTCCTTGTTTCGGTGGGCCTTGGGGTTAGTTCCCTCCCGCTATGTCTATTAGCTATAAATTCAAGGGGGGGTTGTTTTTTTTTTTATTTTTTTTTTTCTTTTTTGTCTTTTTTTTTTTTGCGTGATTCGTATTTGCTCTTGAGGAAAAAGCATATGTGAATCAGTGGAGGACTCTCCCATTTATCTAATGTATCTTTGTGACATTACTTTACCTTTACATTTGCTATTAGCTTTGCCACAAACAGAATAAAGACAGTTTAGATTATAAGGAACAAGTAAGTTTGAGGAGTAAAATAGCTTTTGATTCGGCAAAAGAAAAATTAACTGAAGCCCAAAATATTCAAAAATTTTATTACAATAAAAAATCAACTAAAAGTTCATTTAACGTCCGAGACTTAGTCTATTTGTACTGCCCGCAGTTAACAAAAAAGGATTCTTGTAAAAAATTTATGCATTTGTATATTGGACCTTACCGAATAGTTCAAGTAGACCCACCCAAAGCTCTTATTGCGCCCATAATCTTATCGTGTTACCTCTTCTAGCCTCGTCCGAGACAGCTATTCCACCTGATCTACACAGACCCCATGAATATAAAGCAACAGCTGGGAACACTTTCAAAATAGCCGAAACTGAGACATCTAAGCCATACAATAATAATTCCATAGCTGAGAATTTTCCTCGAGACTTGATCTCCACGCCTCGTTATCTCACCAGATACTAAAAAGCAAAAGGCTGCGCTGAATTGAGTTAAAACGTTATTAACACTTCCCAGTTAAACGTGCGGAAAACATTTGCGGACGTAGCGGCTAAGTGAAGTTATTTATATAAAAATATTATTATAATTAGTATTACTTTCTCTTCAAAAGTTTCTACAGACCTGATATTCACGGGCGACTTATTAATCAGCCAATTCATTCCAAACGGTAAAAAAATTTTTTTCTCATTTTTAACGGTTATTGTTTTCCTTAAAAAAAATTGTTTTCTTTTCGCAAACACTTTTAATTAAAAGTTTAAAACAAAAACAAAACGCCAAACTTAAAAAAAACAAAACTAAAAAATCAGTCAAACCCTAATAATAATCTAATTATTATTAGTGTTATAATTATTATTATTAGTATTATTATTATTATTATTATTATTATTATTATTATTATTATTATTATTATTATTATTATTATTATTAT
Source organism: Microlaimidae sp. YZB2_3 (assembly GCA_030248175.1). Lineage (NCBI taxonomy): Eukaryota > Metazoa > Nematoda > Chromadorea > Desmodorida > Microlaimidae > Microlaimidae sp. YZB2_3. The sequence continues at coordinate 5,096 of JASAMX010003599.1, read as the reverse complement.
TATTATTATTATTATTATTATTATTATTATTATTATTATTATTATTATTATTATTATTATTATTATTATTATTATTATTTTTATTATTATTATTATTATTATTATTATTATTATTATTATTATTATTATTCATTATTATTATTATTATTATTATTATTATTATTATTATTATTATCTTTTTTATCATTATTATCATTATTATCATTATTATCATTATTATTATTATTATTTTTATTATTATTATTATTATTATTATATTATTATATTATTATATTATTATATTATTATATTATTATATTATTATATTATTATATTATTATATTATTATATTATTATATTATTATATTATTATATTATTATATTATTATATTATTATATTATTATATTATTATATTATTATATTATTATATTATATTTTATATTATTATATTATTATATTATTATATTTATTTATATTATTATATTATTATATTATTATATTATATTTTATATTATTATATTATATTATTATATTATTATATTATTATATTATTATATTATTATATTATTATTTTATTATATTATTATATTATTATTTATTATTTATTTTATTATTTTTTTTATTTTTATTTTATTTATTTATTTTTATTTTTATTTTTATTTTTTATTTTTATTTTTGGCAATTTTTATTTTTGTTTTTGGCGATTTTTATTTTTATTTTTGTCGATTTTTATTTTTATTTATATTTTTATTTTTTTTTTATTTTTATTTTTATTTTATTATTATTATTATTATTATTATTATTATTATTATTATTATTATTATTATTATTATTATTATTATTATTATTATTATTATTATTATTATTATTATTATTATTATTATTATTATTATTATTATTATTATTATTATTATTGTTATTATTATTATTATTATTATTATTATTATTATTATTATTATTATTATTATTATTATTATTATTATTATTAATATTATTATTATTATTATTATTATTATTATTATTATTATATATTATTATTATTATATATTATTATTATTGTTATTATTATTAGTATTAGTATTAGTATTATTATTATTATCTTATTTTTATTATTATTATTTAGTAGTTTAGTTATTATTATTATTATTATTATTATCTAAAATATATATTCGATATGTGTGGGATTCATATAAAAAAAATTAAGTCATATACCGATATATGTGTAACTTCTATATAAAATTTTATGTTGTTGTAGGCTATTATTATTGAGCCTTCTATTATAAATAGTATTTCTTAATATTAATGGCATTAGTAGCCATTATTAACGCGGGAAATTATGGTGTTTGCCTACGTTATTCTTCACAAATTGTGCAGGATTATTATTATTATATATTATTATTATTATTTATTTGCCGATCTATGACATTTTAGTGTAAATATGACCTAGGCGAACGGTATTATTCCTTCCAATTTTTAAAATGGCTACTATGCCATTATTTTTATGGAGAGTGTCATTCAAATGGAGAGGTTCATTATAATGGCCTACTTTTCCATACTTTTTTTATATAGAGTTTCACTATCGTATTTCGATATATTATATATTTTATTATTATTATTATTATTATTATTATTATTCTTCTTAATATTATTATTAGTATTAGTATGATGATTATTATTAGTATTATTATTATTAGTATTATTATTATTATTATTTGTAGTATTTTCTTATCAGCTGTATTCTATTAATTATTACTATTATTCTTATAATATACTGGTATTCTTAAATTTTTTTTTGGGAGTATTAGATTTAGTTGTGGATCGATATAAATAAGAAACGTTTATTAAACTGTTTTAGTGTTTGCCACAAGTATTACTTAATTTATAAATATGCAATTTCTTACTGGCTAATGTTCAATTTTTTAATGCTACAATATGGATGCTGCTACTATAGTTAAAAAAGTGTGTTTTGTTTTTTAAGTTGCCTGTAAAAATAAAAATAAAAACAAACAATAATTACTAAACAAAAAAATAGTAAAAATTGTAGTAATAAGGCACTTACTAAACTTATGTACACTCGGGCATCTAATTGATTGAAAATGATTAAAAAATATTTTAAATAAATCCAAGTTTAATTTCAGTATAAAACAGTTAGCTTATTCGTTTATTTTTAAAATTTGAGCAGTATTAAATTCCTGTGCTATTTTTAATTGTTGAATACAAAGTTTCATGTTTTTGTAAAAAAAAACACTACATATTTGTTTAACTTTGTTGTTAATTTTTGTGCATAATTTAAATTGAACTGAAAATTTTTGAAATTTTTTTTCTTTAACTATAGTTCCCATCAAAGAAGATGTTAAGCCACCATACATTTACCAAAGGTGCCGAATTTATCATTGAAATCTAAACCAATGGTAGCGCGGGTTTCATCAACACTAATCCTGATGGATCCATTGTTGTCATCGGAAACCCAACATCACAACCTTGGACCATTTCGGTCGTAGAGGCGGCTGCGTTTTCTTCAGCTTCCACGCTTTTGCCAGCGGTAGCAGTGGCTACCTTTCCGACAGTTCAGGCGGTTATTCTAACGCCTTCAGCAAGAGTGACCGTGGTGGGAACTTCTGCCCCAATTTCTACAGCAGCGGCGGTGGCGGGGCCTTCCACACCCTCAATTACAGTGGAGGCGGTTGCCTGTTCGCCTTCGCTAGGAAAAGCAACAGCCAATGATGGAAAGAGCTCTACATCGACCCTGATTGCCAGCCCGCGTCTGACTGACCCAACCGTTTCTGATCTTTCTACTGTGGCGACCTGGCTACAAACGGTGTCAACGGAGAAGCCAGAGCCCCCTCCATTGGTTGCAGCGTCCGAGTATAACACCACCCTACGGCTGCCAAACTACTGGCAATCTCCTGACGTGGCTGTAGCTTCTACCACTCCTGAAGTAGCCAGCGCGGTGGAGGAACAATTGGTTGTACTCTGTCCATGGTTGATTTGGAGGCGGTCACCTTTGCGATCAGGGGTCCAGATAGTTGCATCACTGAAACAGTGTCGTTAAGGTTCACCCAGAATTGGTGGATCTGTGGAACGCGCGACAACAGAAGGTCCGCATCACTGCTTTCACACGCTTTAAAGGGATCCCACTGAACACTGCCCCTACCCCTTTTACCCAGGCATTTCGGGCTGGTGACTCTCTGGAAGGTTGGGCGATTACCGGGCCTGGCCGGATTGATGGAAATATGATGTGGGTGGACCAATTAGTCAGCACCACTAATCGATTGGCGTGGGCATCTTGTGGAAAATTCGATTCTCACGGTGAGACAGTTATCAGTTTTGTGGTAACTGGTTGCTGTGACGGCAACTCCTGCATTCCATAGATTCCCTGCCAGACCTTGGAGCGGCCAGCATTCACTTATACCACGGACGCAACAGTGCTGGTCCGTGTGGAGTGGCCAGACTCAGAGACCGACCCAAAGGTCTCATTCGCTGCATTTTTTGCGCGGCAAATTGAGTGGTCTGTATGTGTCGTTGTCACAGAAAAGCAGGAATGGAGCCACAAACTCGACATCTCGCGGCGGCTTCTTATGGAAATGGAAGACCACAAAACGGCACTCCTGGACGATTGGATTCTGACGCGGGACTGCCCAGCGACTCAAACCATGTCGCGGAGGGAGATCGTGCAGCGGCTCTCTAAGATCAAGCTACAGGCGGTCCTTACCCCAAACATTGGGACGGAGAAACTGAGCGGCAATCAGCGCAAGTGGCGCATAATAAAAATTTTACGGAAAAAATAAACTGTAAAAAAAAAGACCAAAAAGGACATTTAACTTTCTACTTGTATGTAAAATAGTATTTTTTTGCAGTAAAATTATGTAAATAAAATATTATATTTAATCAAATAAAAAATTATGTTTTAAAAAAATATATCATTTTAATTTTGTTTTTTTTTTAATTTCCTCAGTATAAACAAAAACAAAACAACCAAAACACATACACAAACATTTTTTATATGTACTAAAAAGTTATTTTTACCAAAAAAATGTATATATTCTTCAATTAATATAATAATTGCGGTAGGATAAAATACAGTAAAGTAAAAAAAAAAAACAAACGTGTAACTATATTCTTGAAAATGTTTCTTATATTAATGCCATATAAATTTGTTGTAGCTATATAACATAAATATTTTGTTGCGTATCATATTATTGTTGTTTTATTATTTGCCCAAATGTAATATGTTTTTTTTTTAAAACATAATTTTTTATTTGATTAAATATAATATTTTATTTACATAAGTTTACTGCAAAAAAATACTATTTTACATACAAGTAGAAAGTTAAATGTCCTTTTTTGGTGTTTTTTTTACAGTTTATTTTTTCCGTAAAAATTTTTATTATGCACCACTTGCACTCACTAGGGGTTTTTTTTCTCCGTCCCAATGTTTGGGGTAAGGACCGCCTAGTAGCGGGGGGAAAGAGAGCCGCTGCAGTTTGTTCCTCCGCGACATGGTTTGATATGGCCGGGCGGTCACGTGGGGGAGGGGGATCGTCCCAGGAGTGCATTTTTGTGGTCTTCGGTTGGCGTAGGAGAGCCACCACCAATTGTCGAGTTTGTGGCTCCATTCCCTGCTTTTCTGTGACAACGACACGTGACAGACGGGGGAATTTGCCGCGCAAGAGATCCAGCGAGAAAGACCTTTTGAGTCGCTCTTAGAGTCTCGGCCACGAAAGGCGGAGCCGGCGCTTCTTGCGTCCCGTTTTTGATGCTGGCCGCCTCCAAGGTCTCGCCGGGGATCTATCGAATGCGGGAGTTGCCGTCACAGCGAACCAGTTACCACAAAACTGATAACTGTCTCCACCGTGAGAATCGAATTTTTCACAAGGGGGGGTTTCCAATCGATTTGCATGGGGTCTGTCGTCATCGGTCCAGCCCAGCATCGCGGTGTCGCCGGCGATGCCGGCCAGGCCCGGCAGGTGGCCCCGATCTTCCGGAGGGTGCCGCCAGCGCGAGGTGGGTAGGGGGGAGGATTAGGGCAGTGTTCAGTGGGGGAACTTTAAAGCGTGTGAAAGCAGTGATGCGGGACCTCCTGTTGTCGCCGCTTTTCCTCAGATCCACCAATTCT